>VUYV01000094.1:3229087-3510950 GCA_008711295.1 Anarhynchus alexandrinus | reverse complement strand
CATATGAAGTACACGTTTAATCCTCTAGCACAACGCATTTCTGAGCGTGCAAAGACAAAGATGGCTATAGGAAAGAGGAAAGATATTATCAACAGATTTAAGTAACAAATTAAGCAGGAAAAGCAGTATTTGCAGAAATCATTCAAGTTGTAACTTCTCTTCTGTTAAGATTTCAGCTCCCGCTGACTGTGGTCATCTCAGTCATTGTATATCTTCAAAAACGACCATTCCAAAAGAATTACTGAAAAGAGTTTGTACTGCTGCACCTTTATCACACTTCAAGGGACCATCTCAAAAGAAGAAGCATCAGACCTCCAGAGGCAGAAAAGATTTGCACCAAAAGACATGCGATCTCCATCTTAGAAGCATCTTTGCACACATCAGTGATTTAAGCTTACATATTACACACATATCTTGCTGCTGCTAGGAGACCTATGAAACTATAGCAAAAAACTGCTGAAGGCCATAAGCTGAGAGTCTGGAAAGCCAGGACAAAATTCATTTTAAAAGGCTTGTCTCCTATACCATGCCCAAACAATCAGATCCTCTTCTAAATAGACCACAGAGCTTTTCAATGGTTTCATGATCCCTGATGAGATGTTCTTTCCCAAAAGCAACCAAAATGGCTTGGAAAGCAATAGAACACACCAAGGAAGATGTCTTTATACAAGTAGGCATTCATTTGAGGAGATTAACCACCACAGCATGAAACACAATCCAGGTATTTTAGGAGATAGTACCATCACATAAAAAATTACACACATTTCCACTGTGCATGTACACTTAGCAGTATCTTCAGGCTGCTGCTGAGGTGCTCATAATAGCATGAACCCAATTTTGCCAACACAGTTCAACATTCTCAAAGTGTAGCTCAATAAAGTAAACTTTGTAATCCAATTCATGAGGAAAATGCAGGCCACACAGAATGATGCGAGCCACAGATTGGTGAGGTTGTTAACCTGCTTGATCTTTTGAAGGTTTTCCAAGAGAGATAGCATTAAAGGTCTTGTGATGAAAGCAGAAACTCCTTCAGAACAGATTCCGCCAGGATTTCTAGGAATCCTGTCTCAGCACGTCACCCCTACCCCACCTGTACAACAGACACAGACAGTCTGGCTTACAAACTCATTGAAACTTCTGGCCTCGTAACTCTTAACTCCACGGCAAAGCAAGATTCTAGACTCAAACTGATAAGCAAGTACAGCTAAGGAAGTCCATCTGACAGATGCTGGCAGGCAATAGCCCAAGGCAGATGTAAATTTTCCATCAAAACTGGGGGTCCAACCCAGAACACATCCTTTGCAACCGTGTGGTTTCTCCCCTGCAATCACTCCTGTGCTTTTGCAGTATACTTTCATCTTCCATGCAGTTTGCAAGATGCAGGACTGAATCTATGAAACACGGGATGCAAAACTTCCCTTCTTCCAAAGACCCCTGAGGACCTCAACTTCATTCTGCCTACTGGCAAGAACATTAGACAACTTGTGGTTTCCCTGAATAATGCTTTGTCCCCTTAGGAACTACTTTGCTCCTTTTCAAAGGACTCTTCAGCAGAAGGTATTCACTATGTGATATATCTTATATGCAGTCACTGACACAAGTTTCTGCTCATAAACTGACACCTGTGCCAAACAAGACAACCCCTTCCCATAGCTTCATGAAAAGCTCTTTCCAGTAAACATACATCCTCCGTAAAGAGCTTGTCAGGAGCAATACTAATCCTTCACAGTATCTTCAGTACTGGTACCCACACCAACTCCACTGTTGGTAATCTGTGGCCCAGGAAATACCTTTGTAGCTAGCATGCCCAGTGTCGGAGTAGAAAGCCATTTCAGTACCGTAGTAACACACAGTCTCACCGCTATCAGATTCTGCATGCCTAAGCAACCAGCACTAGGAATCTCAGCAGCCAGCTGAAGCACTGCTTCACCAACAACCTCCTGCAAGACAGGTTTCCATCCAAGCTTGGCAAAGATGGCTGCTTGGGTCAGTGGATAGCTTCCTGCCTCAGCTGACCTCTGATCAGTCGAGAATAAATGATTCTATATACTACCACAGCTTTTGAATGAAGACAACTGATGTTCTTCATTTCCCCAGGCAAGTAATAAAAAACCTTTGGAACAGGGACTGTAACAATTGTTTCTTTGATCCTACTGTATCCTGCAGATTTTGCATCCTCGAAACCCAGTTTTATTCTTCTCCATTTCAATTGTCAGATGAAAAGCACTGCAACATCCAGCAGGAAACCTGGACCCAAGAACCAACCATCTTCTATTGATGCAGTAAAGCCTATTTAGGAAAGATCATCTCCAGCTGTAATCCTGAGAGGGAAATTATCCACACAAGGCAAGCAATGTCAGTGTTGAATAAAACAACTTAAGTCCTCTGAAAGCACAATTGTTACAGAAAGATTTTTCAAAGATCTGCCCCACATTGCTGCCTATATGGAGATGCTATCAATGTTAAGGGAGATCAGAAGAAATCCCCCTCCCCCTTTTTTTTTTTTAATTGTGTAGCGTAAGCAAAAACAAGAACAAAACCAACAATAAACTGCTCTCTGGTGAGGAGAAAATCCTCATCATAAAAGTAGGAAACAAAAGTTTGTGCTTTTTTTAATCAATTGCAAAAGGATGACAATAAGAACTTTTGTGTTGCACTGTAAAGGCTTAATTATAAAGCCTTCATAAAGTTTCAATAGCAAGTTCAAATACAAGTCTCAAGGGTGCAGGGATGTGATCTTTTCCAAGTGCTAAAACACAAACCTTCATCCTTCTGAACTGAGATAAACTGGACTGCATTAGTTGTCCTCCCTGTTTTTGTGGGGTAACATAAGCAGTGTTCATCAAGTGACTTAATATTGTACAGCCATATTATGCTCTGCTGCATCAGTTCTTTGCGTTCTCCACATTTACCTGAGAATTATTCTTAAAAAAATTAATTTGCCTTAATCAGGGATGATGTGTATCCACCTGAAAGTGCTCATTAGCCTATAAGGAAGATTTTGGTGAGACAGAATGTAGAAGAAAAAACACTGAGTCAGGAAACCTAAATATAATGTTGGCATATTTTTAAGATTCTCTTGACAGTCCTACAGACGATTCCCCAGGTTTAGGTCTTCTTTCTTGGAGAGGAATCTTCTAGATCGTGGCAGTGGTCATGACATGCAGCATTAATTGTGTTGAATGCCTTGAACATGAAGTTCACCATGAATCCATAAACATGCAGAACAGTGAATTTCTAAACTAGTGTCATCTTCTTCCTCTTGACTCCAAACTATGGTCCCATTAAACTGCAACCAGAAAGAAGCAGACATTTCCCCAAATTACGGCAGCCAGAAAAACGTATCTCAGCACTCTCAGAAACTTGAGGAGGCCATACGCACAGGGAAACACTGGAAGCAGAGGAAGCCAGTGAGATAAGTATTCCTATCTGCCTGAAAAGATTGTCTGTCACAAGCTTTGCTTTTGAAACTGCATTGCTGAAACAAAAACACCAGCAATGACACTGGGCCAAAACACATGAGAGAAAATACAATTTGGTACCTGCTGATTTTTCTGCTGCTGATCCCTATTCTGACCCCCTCTGGGGCAGAAAACCTACAGTTTGCTTAGTTCACAGTAACACAGGAATCTGCAATGCAATGAATGTAAGAAGTTGGCAAGGACAGCTATGTTTGTCATAGAGAAAAGGAAACAACAGTAAAGTCTCCTGTAACTGTGGAACACGTAAGATTTCATATGTGAATAGCAAAACTGATAACCGATTTTACTATCCATACCAAGGAAGAGCTTTAATATCATAGATGGCATGACAAGTTTAACCTCATTGGTTGCAATAATTGCTTATATATGTTCAATTTTTTTCTAACAGAAAAATCTAGAAATACTCCAGATGATACAATGTCTACACTAGGTTGCATCTGTAGGCAAGGTTTCTGCTAAAACATCCACTGAAACCGTGGGAAGTTGAAATTAGCATAAGAGGGCAGAGAAAATTTGACTAAGTCCTTTTGAAACATTAAACCATGCATCATTACCAAAGGTAGATACTGATTTTATTCATTAAAAGTTAAATTATTTAAAATAATGGGCTCACACAAGGTTCTAGAAAAGGACTGGTTTAAAAACAGGACAGTGACAGCTGGTGTTGGGTGCAGGCAATGCATTGTGTTCATAATCAGTTTCTTTACCTGTTTCCACTGGGGTATGGGAGCAAGACGGCCCTGCTCTCGTCTGCTGGATGGTTGGTTGTGAACACGTTCTTGATAAGGCAGGACAGGTTGCTGCATGCAGGTTGTAGGGAAAGTGGGTCAGGACCAAGGAGGAAAGATAAAATAGTAAAGGAAACTCAAAGAAAGCCAAAGGAATGGGATACAGAATAAGACAGACAAACATTTAAGAAAAAAATAATAGGGTAGGGGAGAATTCATTTAGCAAGTAAAATATAAAAAGGGAAAAAACATCCAAAAATGGGAAACTTCATATGTTTTTGGACCTTCCCTTTATTTTCACTGCTCATTCAAATGAGCCTGGTTATTCTAATCAATACACGGTGGCTGAGGAAATGTGATTGATAAAGAGTGGGATAGACATCGCCATTTTGAGATTATGTTATACTGCTAACACTGGTGTGCAGTGTAGCATAGACATACTTGACCTAACTTTAAAGTAGCTAGGTCAGGTCCCACTCACAATCTGGCCATGGCAGCACAGAGCTTGGCACAAGCTATGAAGACAGACTATGCAGCAGAGCAAGAACTCGGGCACTTAAACCATACTGAGCCTTATACTGCTGACACTGCACTGCTAGCAGTAGCTTCAAGTGACTCAATCTAACTTCCAAGACAACTACCCTGCAGTTGCAGTATTTCAGATACCATCCTGAATAACCAGCAGTCATCAAGGAAGCCTCACTGGGAATGACACAAATATCCCGATTGCAAAGAAACTCCCAGGCATTTATCTGCTGTGCTTACACACACGTACAAAACTTAATCACAGTTCACAAGAACAAATGGATATAACCTGGCATGAAAAGGTTGAAATCAGAAATTAAATTATAGTTCTTAAACATTAGAAATGGGATGTTCCTGGAAAGCTTTTTAACAGCAATAATAGTTATAAAAGAAACCCGATTGCTGGAAGATGTTTTTGAATGAGATTACTTAACATAACACAGGCAATAACAGGGAAACAGACTTTTATGAGGAAGTTGTTCTCTATCCCATACTCCTAAATATTTTTTTTTGTCTTTTGAGTAAGCTTCACTCTTCCCTAGGAGGGCCTTTGAAGTAGAAGAGCACCACTAGCATCCAGTCTCAAGGCATGCATGTTATTATTCATGATTTTCCTCCATAATTCCAAAATAAAAGGGTTTTATTATCCATCTCCTACCTGTCTTCGTAAGCTTGAGGACTGCACTGGTGCATTCTCCTCAAACTTGGCTAGTAGCTGGGTTGCCATAGACTTGACTTTGTTCTGATTCCCAATGGCAGCATCAATTCTCCTCTCTGTCAAGGCACTCACCAGTGTGGGCCTTTCTTCTCTGTAGCTTCGCGGGATGTCCTCCTAACAATCAGCAATATCAAAATTTAACAAGATGCATCCAGATCATCTATTCCTCTCTACCCCTTTGCTGTGATAGGTTTCTAACACTGTAGAAAGCAAATCTATTAGTCTGCACTTGACAGCTCACATTTTAATTTCCTTTCGCATGTCATCAAAAGTTCTGTTAAACTTACTTATCTTTTCAACCTTATTTGATACATTTACCTACCAAAAAGGCACAGTTGAAACACTCCCATGAATCCACCGACACAAAGCAAAGGCCTATCTTCAAGCCTTCATTGACAACTCAAAACACTAAGTTTTAACTCACTTGTACCTATTTGGCTATAAACATTT
The DNA here is from genome assembly GCA_008711295.1 of Anarhynchus alexandrinus. Classification (NCBI taxonomy): domain Eukaryota; kingdom Metazoa; phylum Chordata; class Aves; order Charadriiformes; family Charadriidae; genus Anarhynchus; species Anarhynchus alexandrinus. The sequence continues at coordinate 3,505,047 of VUYV01000094.1, read as the reverse complement.
CAAGTGAAGGACTGCCTCATGGGGCATACTAGAAATGTATGCTTTTTGCACTAACCAAGGCTGAAGTTTAAATATGAATGAAAATTCCGACTATACTGCATGACTTTACTAAACGAAAGTTTTATTCTTGGTGCCCTCATCAAATCAAAGTAAATTGCAATAAAAAGAGAACATGAGGGAACTGGAACATTTTATTTGTTGCGTACTATTCTTTCATAAGCATCAGTAAAATATTTGCACTGTAGCTACAACACAGCGTAACCTCTGAAGAATAATTAATTTTGGTCTAAAAAAAAAAATATCTTATATAAACCCTGTCTGGATACAGAAAATGAAAGGACTGAAGTGGGAACATGGAACCTACCATGTTTTCCTCCCTGACACCTTCCTCACTGTAATACTTACATCCTCAGATTGGCTGGTTTTTCTCCTCTTTCCTGCACCATCCAGTTCCTTTTCTTTTTTGTCCTGAAAATGGAAGGAGGAGGGAAAAAAAAAAATATCAAAGATAAGGATTCTCATACCTTTCTGGCCTGAGAAAAATGTCATCAGTGCACTTAAGCTTTGCAACACAATTGATTAATTCTCTGGGCTCATTCTCCATTTGTTTAATAGGATTCTTACCTTCAAACTGGACATCCTTCAACACCGAACTAATTGGGAACTAAGAAACCCACTATGTTCCAATACAAAAATATATCCCCAAGTACTACCACAAGGCTAGTATTTTAAGACTGAAATATACCACTAATTGAAAGCACATATTACAGATGTAATTCAGCAGTTATAAATGTCACGTATTGTCCCATGCCAAGAGCTGAGGAACTCATGGTCTTTTGTAAACACAGCAGATCCATACTTACACATATATTTTTAGTACCACCTACTTGGACAGCAGCCTAACAGATACAAGTATGTATGTAAGACTGTGGTATGATTACCTTTGGAGTGCGTTTCCGAGAGATGCTTTGTCCCAGTTTACTGAGAAAAGAGATGGGTGATTTGGTACTGGCAATTAGGGCAGCTTTTTCTTCTGCATTCAGGTCCAGAGTATCTGTTAGCAAAAACAGGTAGGACAAGGGAATGCCAAGAAATTATTTCTGTGGTGCTATTATTACATACAAAACTGAAGGACTCACTGATTTTTTTTTTTTAACATAACACTCTTTTTCTTAAATTCTCTGTACAAAATTATTGTAATGTCCAGAATGAATACTTTTCTCAGCTACTCTGCTTTTGAATTTTGCCAAAAATCAATTCTCCTTCCAGGGTTTATAACCACCCATGATAAATGCTGTGTTTGTTTACTCTATCTACTTTCATATTTAAAGAGCATCATGATCATCAGTATTCTTAAGAAGAGTTCAGAGGTTTGGAAATGATACCTGATACACACTGTATTTTTAAAAGGCTATTAAACACATTTTTTCCCCCACCAGAATGATAGAATTGAATTAAGATCATCAGTAAAAAAGAAACAGCTATAACAACATTATTAATATTTAAAGGTAGGCCATATTGATTTGTGTTAGACAATTACATCTTTCAGTTCCAATCAAAGATCTTTCCTTTCTCATTGGCCTGAACTTACTCTCACCATTCACAGATAGTAAATAGATATAAAAATTGGCCAGTGTTTTGAAATTACCTACTAAACAACTACTAGTAAGGCATCTCACATTAGCCAAGACAGATGAACCCGTAATAATAGCAAGAAAGGAGAAAAGTTATCTAGTAGTGCTGAAGTGAGTTTAGAGTTTTTGAGGACATTATTTTAAGAAAATTGTTTTGTATTAACTCATTTTTTTTCTCCTGATGCTGCTAACATGGTCATTACCAGCACCAATAAGAAGTCAACTTTTGTAATGTAAAGTTAGTGAGTGATTAGTATGAGCTTATGCAGAAGTAGCATGAAGATAACTGAAGGACACACATTCATCCTGAAACTGTCTTTAAATATGCCCCAAACTCCTTACCACTAGAGGGGATGGTGTCTTTGAACATCTCATAGAACTGTGTGAGGTACATCACCATCGACAGTTTATCTGGCTCTCCGACAGATGCCATTTCCTTTCCAGTCATAATGGGAGAGATTCCAAACTCTTTTTCAGCAATGTCAAAGGCCAACTGGTTATTCTTCTCCACATTGTGCTCATCCAAAGAATCGAAGTCTCTGCAAAGGGCAGAAAGATAGCATGCATTGAACCAAGTAGAAATCACTCTTCTGAAAGAACTCAGAGAACCATCTCCTTTTTTTTTTTTCTTTCTCCGAAATCTCTCAAATTTATTTGCCAGCAACCTTTTTGTATTGTAGAGTTGATGCTACTTGATTATGGTGAACTTTGGCTCAAAGGTATTCTTTTTTTCATTTTTCTTTTTAAAAACTTTATTCTCCTCTGAAATATTTCTTCACTTCCTCCTTTGCACTGTTTTTCCCTACGTTAAAATCTTTCGTGTGCTTGGAACTAAATTAAGTCTTCACTTTTGTCCTCTTTTTTTCTTGACTAATCCATATTTTAGTTCTGCTGGCTTTTCCCCAAAACTTGTAGAACTATATAAAAAGCTATAGCTTGTAGAGAGTTATATAAACCTTTGTAAAAGCTATCTGAACTCTCCACAAGCTATTAAACAGAGTAGCGCAAGTTAACTCAAGTACACCAATAGAGAAGTAATTTGCTGCACATGGAAGGGAATAAGCAAGTAATTTGTCAGCATGCTTTACATTGGACTATGTCTTTAAAGACAGCTCTAGCACAAACAGTAGAAACGTCTCTATTTAGACTGTGGGTCACTACTTCTAAAAAGAGCAGCCTAAAAGTCTTTAAAAAGAGTTACTGTTAAACAGGAGATTTATAAAGGGCTGTGTAGAGTCTTGTTCATGAGAAAATGAACTGAAGCTATAAACTATTCCTGAATAACTTCACAGAGAAAAGAGCTGTCAGTCAATAATACTTTCCAGTCAGTACCAATTTGAAGCTTAATTCTGTCAAATCATCCAGAAGAGAAAATGACAACACATTTATTTTCATATTCATCAAGCTATTATGACCTTCCACTCTGCTGGTGAATCACCATACATTAGCTTCTATCAAGGTTAATTGAATCCATTTAAATCAATTTCTCCATAAGTCACAAATGCATTGCCTCAGTCTTTATACTATTAGTTCCAAATATCACTAACGTTCTGCTCTTCCTAGTTATTCAATACAGCCAGTTACTCACATTAAGTCGGGACGGTATCTGTGGATAATGGCACATAAAGCTAGGCCACTTTTCCATGACATCGTGAGATCTGTCACATTTACACCAGCATATCCATCGGTTTGCCTCTGGCACCAACTGAGCAATTTACTAGAGCGAGCTACAGACTCTGTAAGAAATCATATTTTTAAGTACAAATGTACATCATCTCTTTCATGAATTCTAAAACCAACATAAAAATCATGAATCAACAAATAAAACCTTAATGTAAAAAACAAACTCCTTCTACAATGAGCAATACAGGACAGAATTCTTATTTAAAAAAAAAAAAGAATACTATCTTATCTATTTTAGATCCAAGAAAGGATTTTTAGTTTGCTAAAAAGTAATTAGCTAAGTTATAACTTGCCAGGCTTTTCACCCTAGCCCTTGTAAAAGAGCCCCAGGAATTATAAAACAGTCACAAAGGCTTGTTTTAAATATGATCAAAAGGATATACAGTGGCACAAATGCTCTCTAAAGTCCAGATATACTATTTCTAATGGAAGAACTACAAATGTATTTCTGCAACTTTTTCTTTTCTCTTGAAAGCTTTCCTTTAAGAGCACTGACCTGTTTTGACCTTGCCTTACTGCAAGATCTGACAAGATTACAGCCTAAAGGGACATGGTTGCAGGCCAAAGAACAAATCAAAAGCCTACATAGCTACTCAACAGTGAAAGGGAGGCTTAACAGCAAAGTGCCATTCTGAGAGTCCCCAAACACTATCTGGACATCCAAAGGCAAGGTGTGCAAAAGGAAAAGTTCAACATACCCCTCAGGGTACAGGATAAGTAGACAGATACTGAAATGCTTATCACAAGGCACCTAACTTTCAGAATAATGCAATCAAAGTCACGTTTCATTCAGTTTAAGCTCAGAGATGAAAGGAAAGCGCGAAGATGAAAGACTGCACAATAAATACCTTCTGTTATGTTTGTAAGAATTCTGAGTTTACTGTTAAAGTGAATTCAGGCTAGGCTTCTGCACTCTAAGTAAGGACACTGTTATAGGATAAAGGAGGTGAAAAAAATCCTTGCATAAGCAAATATGCTTAGAAATATAACAGCATTATTAAGCAAGGGAAATTAGGCAAACAAAAAAATATATTTACACATTAATTGAAACTTGAAAAATTGGAAAATCATATTATTGATGAAACAATTGCTGGATACTTTTTTTAAGCCAAAAGAGACTGGTTAAGTAATACTTCAGAGCCTTGCTGCTCTATGTCCTGCACTGATCCAGCTCCAGAGCACTGAAAGGAATGGAGCAGTAGCCAGGCTTACCATTCCGAGTCAGCTTTGGTGTCTTGGAGTTCACAAAGTTCTCTATTTCCAGGTGAATGTCTTTCAAGTCTCNAAAAAAAAAAAAAAAAAAAAAGACCATGCAAGACCATGCAGCCAAGATCTATACAGACAGAGCAGGATAAGAAGGAGCCGTCCCAAGGCAGAAAAAGGAAGACAAGCACACTTATTTAGCAGCAATCTCTAGTCCAAGAACCCCAGAACAACAAAGAACAGCTAAGTCAGTGCTGAACAGCCTAGCTGACTGCAAATTGCAATGACAGACTGCTATACTAGATTATTACAAAGAAAATGCAAGCATGCACACGCACACGTAACTGTCAAAATCAAAAATTCCTAAAGAGGAATTTGTTAAAGTACAGAGGTCTACTCTTGACTGATATATCTGCTTTTCACTGCTTCCGTGCTATACTGCCACGTCCGGTCACTATCTCTTCCCAAAACATTAGCATAGCTTCACCAAAGGAAAGACAATGCGGTCTGCAAGCATTCAGAAGCACCATTTGTCCAGTTACCTGCTGTGGCCGCAAGAAGTTGACGTTGATATTGGGATACCGGGTGGCAGGATCAATGCTGTAATGGCTGAAGTTTTTACTCACATTCTCAGGGGTGGTCTGAGGCAGTAGCCTATAAATGCTTTCCCTTGGGAAAACAAAATTTAAAAAAAAGTTTTGGGTTTTGTTTTGATTGTTTGAGGTTTTGTGGTTTGGGGTTTTGTTCGTTTTTTTTTTTTTTTTTTTTTTTTTNTTTTTTAAGAGATGCATCACAACTAATACTGCTAACTCAATCCTGGAGAGATAAACATTCAAATCAGAAATCTAACCACTTCAGACATTGAATAGCTAAGTTTCAGTATAAGTGTATTAAAATCTGCAATTTACTACAACTCCAGAAATCAAAAGGAAGAAAAGAAAACAATACATAAAGCATAACTGAAAGGGTTGCCCAGCACAAGAAAGACATTGAGACACTGGAGTAACTCAGGAAGAGGGCCACCAAGGGGACTGGAGCACTTGCCCTGTGAGGAAAGGCCAAGGCAACTGGTTTTGTTCAGCATGCAGAAGAGAAGGCTCAGGGAATATCTTACTGCTGTTGGCAAATGTCTAATGGAAAGGTGATGGAAGTCTGGCTCCAACTGCAACATCATTATATTCACCTTTTTTTTTTAAATTCAAACAATTGGAACTTTAAATATCCATTGTACCATTTACACAATTTTTTAAATGATACTACGGTTCCTGATGGCCAGAAGCTGCAGCTGTTTAAGTTTAAAATAGGTTCTATTAGACCTTGCTTTTACTTACTCCATCTTTTAATTACCTAAGTTCTGATCTTTAAGATATCACGTTGAGTCACCAAAACAACATTCAAGCAAAGATGATAAAAACATCACGAACTCAATACTCCAAAGAAACACAAGATGTTGTTTGGCTTATATGAAACAAAGTGATCAATTTAGGAGAACATGAAATAAAAGCAGATCTTAGCTTCCTTAAAAGAAAATCATACAAGATATCTACAAGATAACAGTGGATGGCAAGAATTTTTGTTTTATACTTTAAAGGAACCTACATCTTCATCTGCTTTACTATTGCAAAGCTGGTGAGAGTAAGGCTCACTTTCTCCATGTAATATCAGTAAGCACCAAAAAAAGACTCTTCATCTTTTAAAACTAGGACCAAGAACAGCTGCAACATTTCTTATTCCTCTATAAATATACTTCAGTTTATCAGCTCCTTAGGAAACTTTTTCTTAGATTAAATTATATCCACAAGCATCCTCTAAAAACAGTGAGAATTTGTATCCCTCATTCTGTCTATATATTTGTACTAGAAGAAACTGGAATCAATGATGAGATGTTGGAGGATTAGATTAGAACTGAAAGTGTGTTCATTTTCTCTATTACCTCTCTGCAAGAACTTCCAAAGGACTAGCTCCGAGTGACCAACTTCGTACCATCCAAGCAGAGTCCATTGCAGCCAAAAATCCCCTGGCTATTCCAGTTCCCATTGGCCAAAATGGCTAATATAGTTTACAGAAAAAAAAAAAAAAAAAGAAAGAAAAAAAAACACCACAGAAATTAAAAGCATCAGTTAGCACAAATTTTAAACAAATATCAAGAATATATTCAGATGGTAATCTGCTGGGAAATTATAGCTCAGTAACTAGCTTAAAGCTCCACTCCTGCCAGGCTAGAGGAAGCCAGACATACAGTGAATTGCTCATGAGCTCCCCCAAAGCCAATGTTCCTCTATTTCCAACAACAATTCATAGCCTGGAGTGCCTTAACAGCTTCTCTTCAAGATTGTAGTTTTTAACCAACTACAAAATGCTAATTATTAACAGGCCTACAGTAGGTTCTGTAGAGAGTCTAATCATCCCAATAAGAAGCAGACGGAACAGACATGACTTCAGAAAAAAATCTCTGCATACATTTTCTTAAGCAAGATCATTACCATCCTAAATCTTCTGTTTTTCCACCACTCCTACCCTTCCTTCAAACCTCCCACTTTATTATATAATAAACAGCAGCTTTCCTTATAGTAACTATCTTATAGGCAGGGCATATTTCGGTGATGGGTGCAATGGCTTGTGCTTCTGCTTCAATTCACTGTTTACATATGATAAGTTTAAAACACAAACCTCTAAGAGACTGTCCCCAACCAGTGCCACAAGTAACTGGTGGCCATTCTGCTCTCGCACCAGGGCTGCATTCTCCGATGCATACATGCACGTGAAGTCAAACATGGCCACATCTGGCTGCCCATAGTGATTGATGGCAAAGTCCAGTGATGGCAGCTGCTGATTAGTGGAGAAGTCAGCTGCTTCTCTGGCATAGTTTAGCAAAGCCTCCTGGTCAACATTCTCCCGTGAGAGTAATAACTCTGTGTCAGCATAATCCTGCCAAAAAGATAAAATTAACAGTGAATTAGTCAAATGCACAAGTTTATTTTAAGACTGGTACACACAATAGTTGGCATTAAAACTCCTACAAATCCACTGATACAGGTTTGCCCTCTAGTTTCTTTCATTCCTATCTGTGGTTATGCTTCCAAGAGAAAATTTGTAATTTTTTTATTGCAAACAGTAATCAGTCCTACTAGCATTTCTGACTGTGAAAGGGCTAAGAAACTTCTGAGCATTTCTCTTCACACGCTTCAGACAAAAGGCACAAGACCCCAGTCTTTCTTTATTCATTTGTGGCCAAACTACTTTTAAATCACCTTCTGTCAGAATTAGATATATTTCCAGTACTGTCTTCACTCACTGCTGTTTCACTCCCATAAAATGACAGAAGCTCAACTAAGCTATCAAAGGTTCTTTAAGCATATTTTATCTTAACATGAAAGAAACCCCCAAATCTACAAAGGATTACAAATTTGGAGAGGATTGATCTTGTAACACTCTTCTGATGGCCCAAGATACTTCAGAGAAGGGCATTAACCACATATATTTGTGGTCTAAAATACACCTGTATAAAAACATTCTGTGGTAAAGACAGCATTTCCCTTCTTGCAGCATACTGAAAGCAAATTGCACCAAAATCTTAGTTTATAGACGGTGTGAGGAAAAGTTAATACCCACATGCCGTATCACTCCTTTTTCCAGCAAGCTCTGTTTTTTGGCAGTCATGACAAAGTAGTGTGTATCATCTTTGTAGTAGACAATGTTCTCCAAGTCAATACCTTGTGACAGAACAAAAGACATGGTAGTGAAGGAACAAGTTACATGTTACATGTAAGACAAGAGCTCCATCGGAAGAAAGTAACTTGAAACTACGTGGTTAGAAAGCCTTAGAGAAGAATGCCAATCAGCTTTCTCCCATGCTTTTGATGACTTTAAAATATGAATCTTAAACAAAACCACAAACAGCACATTTCACCTGCATATAGCTACCTCTTTTAAAAAACATATTTATCATCACTCTAAGGTTTGCATTCAGATGTAGAGTGCAGGAAAATGAACTCAGGATTCAGATGTTACCTATTTAGGGCTCAGATTTCCTGAAAACCTTCAGGGGAATAAGTTCTCCACATCTGAACAAAAATGATACACATCTGAATGATACACCTCTGCTTTGTACAGCTGTATAGAACAGCTGTAAAAATGGGGAAGTGAGATTTTAAAGAGAGATAGCAATGACTGACTTCCTTGCACAAGATGTTCATTTATTGATTAAACATGATAACTGAGTTACAAAGTTGTAATAATAAAGACAAATAGTTTTCATTGGAAATCTGGCAATTGCTGGCAAACCTGTGGCTTCTCGTAGATCCTGGAAGAACTTCTGGTTGAATATGAAGGCCACACCACTGATCTCTTCTACTTTGGCTTCAGCTGTGGTGTTGCGATTGATGAAGTTTGCTGTGATAGCAATTGCTAGTTTACCACGGAACTCTTTTCGGCGAAACCCTACAGGAAGGATAAAGTAGTAGCACTGAAAAATAGAGCACACCTTCAGAGAAGGCTCAGCACGCCATAGACAGGTGCCTTCACAAAATAAAGAGAGAATGGATCTGATGAATTACAAATTGCTCCACAGAGAAAGCAACAATTGCTTCATCAGAAAAATAAAAGCTCTTGTTTAGGGAAAAAGCTTCCCTCTCTCTCTTACCTCTTTTCCAAAAATTGCAACTTGCATCAAAAACATTAAGATAGAATCTCTACTACACATAACATTCAACACTTCAATTCCTACTCCCAAAAGTAAGAGCTACAACACTAGTCAACTAAAGAAAAAATGTAGGAAAATTTATCCAAGTCAAAACACTTAATTCCATTACTAGTGGATAGGAAGAGGGAAGAGACGATCCACGTGTCTTTGATACAAATGGATTTTTACACGAACTTTTAATCTCCCATTTCACTAGTCAAATGTCTTTCCAGATTTTGATTGGGATGTTAAAGGCCATTTTTGTTGTAACTGATTGAAGACTAAGTTCTATTTGAAAGTGAATTACAGACACACCATTACCTTCTAAGGTGTTCCTCCTGCCATCCCCTCCAATGATGACTTCAAACTCATACTCAGACACTGGATGGGTTTTAGGGTGGACCAATGCACGCCAACCTATTCCTGTTGATAAACTCCAAGTTAATGACAATATAAACAGTGCTAATAACAGAACAAATACATAAAAACACTTCTTACTATCCATAATCCCTTCCTCACATGGTCAGTAAAGATACCCTGCAGGACAGCTATGTTGTTGACAGAGCTATTGCTGACTTGCACAGCCACTCTGTGTGAATCAGAGGCAGAGACAGCTCCAGTAAAGCCCCCCTGACTATTACCTTTAGGGATCACTACAACCTTTATCACTTCTCTACTACCTATTCAGTTAATAGGATGCCAAAAAACAAGTAAGCTACCATCTCCAATGGCAATCAGAGAACAAGATACAAAAAGGATAACACAGAGCATTCCCTGATATTTATATCTTCAGTGAATGCAAGGAAAGGCGTTGTTTTAAAAAAGGTATCTTCTAAGTGTAATAGGCTTAAATATATTAGGAGCAATTACAATCTACTGTGTCATGCTCTATTTCTGTGTGGTACTTCAGGTGATTTTGGTTTATATGGTAACTAATTTGGATTTGTAAATAGAAAGATAAATCCTACTAAAAATTCAAGCAAAAGTGTATTAATAATTACTGTCACTAACAGAGCATGAGGAAAGGACTTAAGAGTCACAAATAAGCAGGTTTAAGGAGCAGGAGTCTCTGTATCCTACCATAACTTCCCCTTTCTCTACTACCCATTTCAATACTACTTGCTTTCATTCTCCTGATCCTCCGGAGGGTAAACAAGCCCCTGAAATTCCACATTGACATGGATCTCTATTCCCAAGATCAAGGCAACCTTCAAAAGGATAAGCTGGAGTTGACGGATACCTGCAGAAAAGCAGATGATACAGAAATAAAAGAAAAAGAAAAGAGCACAAGTGCCCACATTGTCTCTGTTTGACATTACTGATAAACTAATTTAAAGGTCAGCTTCTACTTTCTTTTCCCTCCACTGTGTTCCCAGCACTTCATCCAGGCAGCACTGGTGTGTAATATCACAGCATGCCAAGAAACTTCTGTATAGCTGAAACCCACACCCTTTTCAAAGAAAAAAAAGTAAATAATTTTTTTATGTTTCAGTCCCCAAATCAGCAACAAGGGAAACACCCACAACATGCACTGCAGGAGAGGGAGGGAAGAAAGCACAAGCAGGACTGCCCTTTTGTCACAGATGGCAACTAGCCATTTGATCAGCCTAGCTGTAATACTACTGCACATTCACTAACCTTTGGGTTAGTGAGGGCACAGTAAGTTCTTAAGTTCCTCACCACCTCTTTCCTCTTCTGTTAATGTAGGTAGCAGGTATGAAAATGACAGCATGCAAACACTATTAATTTGAAGGAAGACACCTTACTGCTGTGTTACAGATACTGAAATGAAAAAATGTTCCACCTAAACACTAAATTTCAGCGTGCTGAGATACAAAACAAGACAACATGCATAAAGTACTGGAAGAATAAAAATGACAAGAAATTGGAAAGGAAAAAGAAATCTGCAAGACTGACATTCCAAATATCTTCCAGTTTTACCATTCATTACCCAAGAAAAAAAAAGGGAGGGGGAAGGGGAGAAAGGCAGTTTTTGCTTTGGACACTAAGCTAAATCTTATCTACTATTTTAATGCCACTTTATACTTCCCACTTATGCCCAGTGGAGAACGCAGTCTTGTAGGCAAACCCTGGCTGTGCCATGTCCAGTAAATTTTTGAAAAAAAAAGAAAAACTGAGAAATAACAATTCCTGCTCACCACCACACTAAGGTTTTCAAAGATTTCTCAGAATTTGAGAATCATCAAAATTATTCTCAATTTTAATATGTAAACCTCTATTTAATCAAAACTTATTCATAGGCTGACAGTGCTCTTGAAAATAGCTTCATCACTCCTCCAAAAATTAACAAAGCCAAAATTGTTCCTCCTTTTTCCATATCAACATTCACAAGAATGTTCAAAAGCATTCAGTAATTTTTCTTTTTTACAAGTTGCTTACAATGCTCAAGAGAAATAGAATAATGTGGCAGCTGCAGGAATGTAACAGCAAAAATATTAAAATTATCCACAAAAAAAAAAAAGGTTTAAACCTTAGATGTACTCTTCAGTTTAGGAAAATGATGCGCCTTGGAAAGTAATAGGTGTAAAAGATGACAGATATATATTGCATGTGTGATGACCTCATGGCACAATGTATTTCTTTCATGTCTAGGTCTAGCCCGATATGCACCATGCAAAGGTAATGCTGAGTTGTACTATAAGGACTTAAGAGCAATGACTGGTGTAGGCTGAATTTTAATGAGTTCCCTCCATGCCCCCACCCATCTTTCCCCTATGAAGAACAAGCGCTGCTGTGTCTAGCAGCAGCTGTACTTACTGATATGGTCTATAGATCCTGCACAGAATTTGCCGTAAAACTTTTTGGCGCCAAGACCCCTCAAGTCATGTATAGTGAATGGCCACAAATGCAGCACATTATTGCGGGAAAAGGCATCCCTCTTTTCTATGACCACCACCTTGGCTCCTAGGAATGACAGGTCGATGGCTGTACGAAGGCCACAGGGTCCAGCCCCAATTATCAGACACTGCAAAACAAGCAGCACAGAGAAACTTTACAGTCCTAGGAAGAAAAAGACACTTTTACCACAGCTTGCAAGCATCCCACACCTCTTTGGAGTAAGTGCTCCTTGTCTGCAACATGAACTGAAATTCCAGATCAGTCTTTCTATTGTTACCTGCCACACTCTGCCACTGATATGTTAAAGCAGTTACTGCAACTGGAAAACAAAGCATATCACAAAGCAGTAAAAAGTTCAGAGAAGCAGGCAAGTCACCTGCCTCTTTTAAACCCTCATTTTAAGAAGAGATGACAAGGTGTAATCTCCAAGCCATGTAAGCACCTGGAGAACACCAACATTCCTGAACACTTCTCCCCCTCATTCCATCCACGTGATTGTTTTTTCTTAAAGAAAAGGTGATGTAGTGTTTTCCTCTCATCTTCCGAAGCCTGAGCTGGCCTGTCTTGAGAAAATCTTCAGTAACATCAAAAATTCCTCCTCATCACCGAGTAGCATAGCAATGGCTAAGGCAGACAAATACAAGCGATGTTGATCATTTAAAGTAGCACAGAGAGTACTCAAGTCAGAGCACTCTAACTTATGCCTATGCTGGTGCTTCTATTATTGCAGCAAAGGAAACTTCAGGAAAGTAAATATAATGTAAATAGGAACTTTGTGTGGCTAGACAACTTTTATCAAAGTATGTTTTCTCCAACCTAACCTTTGTCATATCAGAAGTCTTTTCATCTTCTCATATCTCTTCTCCACTCAACTCACAAATACTATCAGAGGCTAATAAACAACTTGAGAATGTAAAATACTTGCATATCTAGTGTTGAAAGTACTTTCAGAGAAACAAATGATACAGCGAGATCATTTCTTTTAAGATTAAAACAACAAGATAAACAGTTGACACTTCTTACCCACAGAAACTGAGCTCCACAAAGAAAGCTGGCATGGTTACGTGCATTCACAGGAATATAGTACACAGTCCATTTTGTCATATCAGTTTTGTACTTTGATTCCTATTGAGTATAAAGCAGACCCACAGAATGAAGACCTTGCTACAGTGGTGACTGCTGCTGCCATGTGAGTATTTTCCAGATCCTTACATACCCTTATGGCTGGACAACAAAGCCCTTTAAGAAATTCTTAAGTATGCTAAAACTTAACTAGAATGCAACCTTCTGATAAACAGCGTATTCTAAAGCAAAGCTCTTTGGTCTTTGATCATCCCCTTATGCCACGATTTTTTACAGGTCACCATATTTTCACCCATTGTTCACTGGGGCATAGATTCTGCAAATGACGTGAAACTGCAAATATAAAGCCTGCACGATGAATGCAACAGTACAAATTAGAGCAGTGATGACATAACAACTGACATGCAAATTCAAAGTAAGACTACAGTATAAGACAAGAAGTCACATAAATCTGACAGCAGAGATCCAAGTCTAGAGGAAAGGGAAGGAAAGAATAATGGCACTGCTTCTTTAGTAGCTTCAGGAACCTTGAAGGCATACGGAGAAACAGCAAGCCCAACCACTGAGCTATTACATTCCAAAATAGACTTGTATATTGAACAGATGTCCAACTTGTCATTTGTTAAAAGGGATAATCAATTAGGATCTAATATATTCTTCCAATTTAATATTGTTTTCTTTGTGAGGAGGTATAACTTGAACACCACTTAGTCTTTCTTTTCTCAGACTTGTAAGAAAAATAGCTGAGCATATCATGTTTATTCAGGTAATAATTTTGCTCATCTGACAACTATAATCTTCAAAGAGACTGTATTCAATAAGGAACAAGACCACATTGAGCTAGGTGACTTATTCTTTGATAACTTTCCCCATATAAAATCGTTATGATAGAGTACACAATAGCAAAGAAATTGTACTAAAATCAGACTATTCAAACTCAGGTTTTTGTAATCAAATTATAAATTAATTGCCTGTAATTTTGTCACAAAAATGTAAAAACATTTCTTCTCTACAACCTTCCCTCCTGCCCCCAAACAAGGATGTGGTTAACAACATCTAGGTTACGTTTAAGACTCTAGGTATTCTAGATGTAAAATACATTATACTCAGTGAAGTAATTCATGGCCAAAATTACATTTTTTTTCACCATCACAAAAACATGAAATTATGTTGTTATACAACACAGCGAGTTTTAAGCACAATTAAAAACAGAAGAAAAGATTCTGCTTCCTTTTCCACCTTAACACTTCTTCTAGTTTCAGATGTCTCGCAGAAACCTACCTTCTGATACTCTCACAGGCAGCAGTAACTACATGAGATGCCAAGTACAGCCAAGTAAATAAAGGCAGCTACTGCTGCTCCTTGTTCCCTTTCCCCTCAATGACTCCAAGCAACTGCTGCAAAATTCCATGCGCTAAAGCTGTCTCACCCCTCAGAAACACTTCTTGCTCAAGATCTTTCATGCAGATTATATTAAGTTTTCAGTAACAACACCATGGTAATAGAACATTAAAAACAAACTGAAATCCTGTGTTCTCTGTACAGCCAATGAAGAGAGAGCACCATTTGTAATTATTTACATCTGAACAACCCATCACGTCCAAGTCTTGCTTTCATGAACGCTGATTATCTGAATTCTGGTTAACCTGGACACTGGCCATGTGATGCACTAAATCCCTAACTGCTGCCCAAATCCAGTCACAGCACTTCACCCCTGACCAATTTTTAAGTGGGCAAATAAGAGACATGCTACAAAGGATGAGGACTTCAACACTGGTGTATGTTCAAGTGTATAGAAGCTGAGATTACGACAGAAATTACTGCCTTCTGTTCTGATAACATGGCTAAAACCCTAATCTTTATTTTAAATTCTATCATCTCCACACGAACGCTTAAATTTCTGCATTTTTAATCAGTGGTTTGCAAACTACATTAAACATTACTAATATAAAACTAAGTGAGAGAGGAGACATCACGTAAGATATGATTCAGTTCTCAAAAGGCCTCTACTTTGAATAGTCATGATTATCTCTTCGGAATTATATATGAACATTTAATGGCAGATACTATTATGATAGGACACAAGTAATTAACAGAAACATACATGCAAAATATAAAAAGAATACATACATTATAATTTCTTTACATTAAAAGTTTCAACAAATTTTATGTGTATAGCCATACAAAAAAGAATGTATACCCGTGATGATAAATGTTTAAGACATACTAACAAAACAAAAAAATTAACTAAATTAACTAAATTTCACTTTCTCTCAGCTACTACTTTCACTACTCAAAATGGCACGAATCACAAAACCTCAGTCCTATGTGTTTCTGGGTTGGGGCAGTGGGCGTGCCAACTTTAATTTATTCACTATCCACCCTTTTTACTTGTGTTGCTATAGAGCATCTCACCAACAGCTTCTTAGAAATACTGGCAAATTACTCTCTGGCTTGCCTCCACTCCCCTTTTTTCTTCTTTTCATAAAATACTTAGAGTTGGAAGGGACCTTAAAGATCATTGAGTTCTAACACCCCTTGCCATGCGCAGGGACACCTCCCACTAGACCAGGTTGCTCAAAGCCCCATCCAGCCTGGCCTTGAACACCTCCAGGGATGGGACATCCACAACTTCTCTGGGCAACCTGTTCCAGTGCCTCACCACCCTCACAGTAAAGAATTTCTACCTAATTTCTCATTTAAATCTACCCTCTTCCAGTTTAAAACCATTACCCTCGTCCTATCGCTACACTCCCTGATAAAGGGTCCCTCCCCGTCTTTTCTGTAGGCCCCCTTTAGGTACTGGAAGGACGCAATAAGGTCTTCCCTGAGCCTTCTCTCCTCCAGCCTGAACAACCCCAACTCCCTCAGCCTGTCTGGACAGGAGAGGCTCCATCCCTCTGATCATCTTCGTGGCACTCCCTCTGGACCCACTCCAACAAGTCCATGGTTTTCCTACATTGGGGGCTCCAGAGCTCCAGGTGGGGTCTCTGTTCTCCATCTGACTTAGCATAGTTTCCATAGTTTCCATAGTTTCCTTTTCCTCTGCTCTCTTCTCCTTGTCACCCACACAGGCAAGCAGCTACAGAATAAGCCCTCCCTTTCCTCTAGAAAAGACCAGTTTAGCATCATCACTGACATGTCCACTGCTATCATTCCCCTCTCTCACCCCTCTGGTCCTTCACACCAACACCAGTAAGTTCTGAGGCTTCTCTCTCATCATTAAATAAGGAAGAGTCACGCATGACCCTGTGAGTCTCTCTGTTTATCTCACCACCATCTCATCTCCAAGACTACCAGTGCCGCTTCTACAATCACTCTCTTGATCCTGTTTCTCCAATTCCATCCTACACTCACTCTAGCTTGCCTTTGGTGCACGAAACAGGCTAAGCTTTTGGACTATACAAAATCTCTAGCAAACTCTTTAGTAAAACGTCACTCCCAGTGTGCTTTATCTCTTTTACCTATTTTTCAACTGCACTTGAAGAGATGTTTTACAGAGTTGGCTACAAGTATTTCTTGAAAGTGTGTCCTTTTCTACTTACTTTTATGACTCAGTATTCCTCCATGTCTCCAGCCATTCTTTCAGAGCTCTGTCTGAAGGACTTCCCTCATTTCTCCCACTCCTCTCACCACCAACTTCCCACAGGGCTTCACCCGTCATCTCTTTATTATCTTCCTCTACAATTTGCCTTTGCAACCCCTCATTCACAGGCACTGGTTCAATCAGCTTGTCAATGCTGTAGTTTCACGGAACTTTTCCAACTCAGAGTTGACTACATTTTGTCCAAGCTAAAATCTATGTCTTTCTGACATCTCCTCATGGCTGCCTAGTTGTAAGTTCAAGCCCAACACAATAAAATGGAGCTCAAACGTCCTTCTAAACTCACCTCACCACTTACTTCCCTTCTAGATAAGTGTCACAATCAATTTTCTGAATGTCTTTCACAGCTGGATGTCAGCCTGCATTCATATCTATTTTTTTATACATCTTCATAATCAAGCACTATCAAAGTCATATACCTATGCTTCCATTAAATCTCTTCTTTCATGTTGCATCTCTGTTACCAATGCAACCTTCTCTTCAGTGTTAACAAATACAGTCTTGCCCACTAATATATATTCAGGGCCCAAATGCAAAATCGCTCCTTTAGTCTATTACTTCAAATAAGTTAAAATACCTCTACATTCCTCCACAGCTTGCTTAATCCCTTTCTCATTGAAACATAAGCCACATGTCTTCATTTCACAGCCTTCAACACCCTATTTCAGTTCTACCCATCATGTTTCATTCAAAATAAGACCAATTCCTGAATCCAATGAATGCAAAGCACATTGGAGTTTTCAGAAAAACAATTTTGATTTTTTCCCCGTGATGTTCATAGTGCTTGGAAGGTTTATTCCTAAATATACACAAAAATCACTGCATTTATCTTCCTGTAAGTCCTTCCTTTCTTATGCTGCCTGAAAAATATAATCTTTAACAGTGGTAGACTTTCAGAGTGTTGAAGGTAGTGGCCACCATGATGACCAACACTGCTTAATTGTTTCATTGTTTTCCAAGTTGATCTATAGGCACCTGCTATCTATAATCTGATGTACCAACTGCAAACTTTTTGAGGAAAGCATTATCTTTACAAGACCTAGGACAAGTGGACCTTGGTCCATTAGCAATGTTTCCAAGTGTTATTTTAGTAATTAATTATAAATGTCACCATCCATATGAAAATGGCCATTAGAAAGTGAAACAAAATAAACAAAAAATAATCTAACATAACTTTCCAATATCTAGTTGGGAATTAAACTTCAGTCCACAGATCTGAATTGACTGATGTATCCTAAATAGGACATATTTCCCCCTCAGTTCTCTACTGAGAAATTAGTCATGAATTCCTCCTATTAAGATTCTCCCAAAAGGTGAATATTCAGGAGAAGAAGCCGCATCTATTCTCCTCAATGGAGGAGAGAATTCCATTCTAATTTTATCATATTCTGCACTATCTTCCTTTTTTTAAAAAAGGGGTGTATGATTACTTGCAAAAATAACCTATTCCATTCACATTTTGATGAATAATATAAAGAACTGCTTTCAGTAACAGCAAAACAAATAATCTGATACTGTACAGTCCAACAAGAGTGCAGCACATAAATACCAGCTCACAATAATTCAGGTTAAAAAAAAATAAAAACCCGTGTGTGTGTGTGTAAAAGCAGGAATTCCTGCAGTAAATACCACACTTACCAACCTTTGAAAAGGAATTGGTATCAGTTTCCACAGCATTTTTTTTTCTCTGAACATGGAATATAAGTGATTACTTTCTAAATAATGCTAAATAGAATCTTTTGCCAAATTGGCAAAAAATTTCACTTTTCTTCAGAGACTCATGAGAATTTTCAAATTAAAATTGGAAATTTCCAAATATACATTTTTTTTTTTATCTAGAGTCCAACAGCAAATTTCATGCCCCTGTTACTGTTTAGTAAAAAATGTAAAAAAAAGCCTGCCAAGATTAAAGGTTTACCAACTGAGATTTTCTAACCCATCTATATTATTGATGCCACAAAGACGTAAAACACAGAAACTTGCAGGCTGCTTCTCCTGAATAAATTACAAATATTCTGGTCATTCCCAAGGATTTCCATTTAACTTCCCCTATTCAGGTGGGCAGTCAAATTTGGTAGTAGCAAACGCAATTTTTGATTGAGAATCAAATACTAACAAACTGTGACTACGGTATAAATAATATGTGTGAGAACATTCTTAAATATTCCCTGGGCTTATACCGATACCAGACAAACATCTCTCTACATCAAGACATTTCTATTGTGTATTCCAGAGACAAATTGGGTAATAGTTGTCTTGATCACTGTGAATAAATCTCTTACCTTCGTGTTGGCGCATGCTTTCCCCTTCTTATAATCCTTATGGCTGCCTCTTTTATCCAATTTGGCCCACAAGGCTTTGGCTTTCCAATAATTTAGCTTGGACTTGAGTTTGTGATAGAAAGAACGATAGTCCTTGGGCTTTAGTTCTAGGTAGTCACAGAGCTCTTGGAAAGCCTTTAGAGTCCCCTTGCAGGTTGAAGCCTGGACAAATCTGTCAAAGAGAACATGAGCCTGGTTCACCTTCTCATTCTTACTTTCCTCCATGCTTCACACTTCGCAGCTGCCCTGGGGGGCAGCTGTTCTCTTCCAGTCCGCCAGATTTCCCGATGTTGCTGTGCTGAGCCACTTTCACCTCTGGCTTACAAGCATTATTAACCTATAAAATAAAAAGAAGAAAACATAACTGAGCTTGCTCGCTATTTTTTTTCTTCCCCAAAAAAATCTTGTCTAAGCCTGCTGAACTGAGGGCCCAGATTCTCAGTAACTAATAAAGCATCAGTCCTAAATAAGTCAACCAATAAATACGCCAAGGAGTCCTGCCCAAGTTGACTGAAGCAGAGACTTCCAAAGTTCACTGAGCCTCACTGAAGACAGTGGGACATTTCACCTTTGTTAAATCACAAAATACTTTACCTGAGCCAGTCCCTAGAAAGTTTTCTCAAAACTCATTTCACATGAAAAGCAGAGAAGTTACAAGTAAACTGGCAGATGTTATGTGATGTTTGGAAGTAGGCGGAAGTTTAAAAAAAAAAAATAGACTTACTAATGTAGCAGTGGCTCTGATAACCAGATCACTGTGGTAACACCACCACAGTGATGGTTACATGCTGGTCTTGAAAACATTAGTACCACAGAGTACTTTAGGAGCTGGTATTCCACCAGTAAAACAAGTTTTGGCATGTTCATTCTAAAAGGACATGTGTCTTTGCTCATGATAAATAGAGAAGAGGAAAGAGGATGGCACAGCACAAGCTGCTGTCAGAGTCCTTGCAAACACTGCTTTTGTACAGTGGCATAACAAACCCAGTGACGGCTACTGCAGACCTAGAAAGAAGTTAAACCTGCTAATAGCAATCAAATACTTAAGAGAAGATGTCAAGACTAAAAAAAATGCCCATCTGTGTTGCATCAAGCAGTATAAACATTTGCCTTACCTAGACCCTATGCAAATATTCCTGTCCGTAATTAAACAGTATACGAGTGAAATATGGCTGATGCATGGTCCTCCTGAGATTCTCATAGTAGTTCCTCTATTCTGTGGCTTTCAACTTCTTTTGATATGCAGGTCCCTATAAAATTTTAGGTGGTAGCTGGGGTCCTCAGCAGATTAAATACGCTAACAGGAGGTCTGCTACACTTAGTTGCTTTTCTGGGGTCCCTCAGAAGCAGCCTGCAGACCTACAGAATGAATTGTTGGGGTCACAAATAGCAGATTTTGTTTAAAGAACAGATATTTTCTCTCCCTCTCTCTCTTTGTTATATATATAAAAAAATATCTTTCTTCCTTTTACACATGATACTTAGTACATACATATAATAGGTTGTTCTCTAAGAAAGAATAGTTCTGTTTGTCTTCAGATATGAGGGCAGCATGGGAACACATGCAGGAACTATGGAAGTGAAAGCATTTCTGACTTGCTTTTTGTCCTTTGGCTTTTTGCAAAGGGTATTAAGGTAAAAAAGGAAATATGTGGACTTGGATAAAACCTTTTAGATTCTCACCAACTCTTTTCCTGCTTCCAGCAGACAGGAAACCAAGTCAAATATTACAGTTCATGTCTCTTCCCCTCCCGTATGACAGCTCTGCAGCAATTTATTTGGGCACTCCTGCATTTCACCCTAACATTGTATTTATTGCTTACATTTAGAGATAGCAAAGACCACCTGTAAACCTTTATATCCAGCCACAAACTGTTTATTATTAAAAGTAAAAATTCCTACAATAGCCACAGTACAACAATGGGCTATACCAGAGAATGTGATTCTGACTTTATTAGGCCAACTGCCTTAGACGAGTCAGTACACACGAAGCTGTTTTTCTAACTGGCTGATAGTGATGCCATGTCCATATCAGTACTGCTCACTAAGCAGCATGGAACTAACTGCTTTCCTTATTTTTAATCTTAACTTCACTGTTGTGAAGCTGGAAACATGCTCCAGGCTTGCACATCAGGGTAACCCTGCACTACTGCAGAGGTCTAAGACACTGTGCTCTAAGCCTGTGTCTCTTCCTCTGTTCTCAAGAAGAATGTTATGAAGAGCCCCAACAAATCACCTCTTATGCTGAAGGAGTAATTTCAGTGCATCTGCGTAATACAGATACAACAAAATACCTACAGTCTAAAGTCATATGCCTCATTAATCAGCACAATGTTGCAAGTTGAATACTATTCTGTGTTATTCCCCTGCCTCTTGCACCCCACTTTACAGTCCAAACACTCACTTTACAACAACGCTTTAGGTGACTGATACTTCCTAAGAAAAAGCAATAGAAGTTATATGACCTAAATTCAGTGGAGTGGAAATCTAAGTCTGTTAGTCCACAATCCATTACTGATACATACAGATGTAAGGACAACATAGGTTTCGTTTCTAACTCTTGCTTCTTCTATTGTATTCTTTCACCACAGGACTGAAGCAGCACTGGTTCTGCACTGCTCAGAGAGATCCAGAAGTTAAAATCCAACCTACTTTCATTCTAGGAACTTACTGCTTTGTGTTCAAGGTTTGCCAAGCCAGGAGACAAACCTGCAAAAGCAGGTCGTTTTACACAGTGCAACCCGAGCAGCACATTAATATAGCCATTCTGTCGACATCCCATTCCGTGCAGGCTGTGAAGTCAGTTATGCCCACAGGTCAAATCAGGAGGCTTCAGTCCCGGCAATTAGTCACTCCCTAGAACTCTGCATTCTTGATGTAAACACCTAAAGCCCTTGGAACCCGCGAGCAACACGTCAGAGAACATGGAAATTACAGGAGGAAAGCAAGGGCAGGCAAGAATTATTTGCCAGGTTTCTAGGGTATTTGTATGCCTTGTTGGCTATTCTGCAAGTCTGCAGTATCCTGCATGTTTTGTCTCAAGGCAGCTGATTGCTGACTCAGAAGCTCTGTAAATTCCTTGGCTGAAGTGTTGGGAGAGAAAGACAAAGCCTGTGAAAAAAACGCATACAAGAACAGTGTTCGTGTTGCTATTTACAATAATAGCATGAGGTTGTCACTGACTCATGACTGCAAGTACGCTCAGGATCTCCTGTGCTTGCCCAGGACAAAAGAAACCAATGAAAAACAGAGACACGGGCAATGAATAATTCCAGGTGGTGGTTCCTTCCCACACTCACCACAGATGCAAGAATATGAATATTATACCAAATGCATATACAAGAAAGAAAGCCCAGTGCCCTACTTCTGTCAAATGCAAGAGATGGAAGAGATTTTGCAAGTGATACACATAATGAATTTGGTTGTACAAATTCCAAGTCTCTGCAGAAAGTGTTGCAAATTCAGGGCTCCTATATTCCAGGCAAATAAACCCCCATTATAGAGTCACATCCCCTACATTTTCCATCCTGATATTGTTAAAAGTGCTCATTCAACTAATGACTTGAGTTTGGAAAAATAAAGTATTACAGAAATGTATTTTGCAGCAGCATTCTCCATTTCTTCCCGGCAGAAACTATTGAGTTAATTCCATCTAAATTCACAGCTTGTTCTGTCTAGCTTAAAACAGCATTTTGAGTGAATAAAACATTTGCCTAAGTAACTGCCCAGCTCCACTTCAGAATGCTGAGTTTCTCTGAGCACAATGTAAATGCTTTCTCAGATTTTGGTTATTTCACAGCCAGGCAAACACTACAGATGCACCCTTGACAGGCAAATCTCTGAGAAGTCAGAGATCAACAAACTGCAGTAGTACCTTATGGAATCTGAAAGCAAGTTGGTCCATCAATCATAAAACTACTGATAGATCCAATAGCTCTAATTTCCATTGATTTCATCCTTTTCCTAAAATTTCCAGTTCCCCAGCAACATTCCCTATGCCCTTGTCTCCCTTTCATGGCCCCTCAGCTTCTGCCTAAGCGAGACTCAGTAACGCGCTCTGGAAACTCTGAGATTACTGCAGTACCTAGGCAGCCAGTACACACTTGCAACTTGGCTAGCAAAAGCCTAAGCACAGATTATTGTTAAGCTTATGCTGCAGACAGACAGAACAGGGGACACCTATTTTTGTCTCTCTCCTCCACCCAGCCTCCAGTTTTCTTGTAGGAAACCAATTACCTTTGAGACTTCTATTCCCCATCAAATCTGGATGAAATTGTTCAAAAGTTATTAAGGATGAACCGAAAAGCAGATGGACAAACGCCTCAATCCCGTAAGCCTCCCTTCTTTAGGAAACCACGCTAAAAAAAGTCTTTATTCCAACAAATGAAAAAGCTCTGTTTCCATTTCCAGGATTTGATTTATTTTACTTTTAGCTAAAACTAAAGAAATGAACTTTGCTACAACATGTTCATGAATTTCTAAGTGATCATGGATATCAAAAAGTGCAGCTTTAGGGCAGCGGTAAAACTGTGGAACAGATGGCAAAAAGAGGACAATTTTGACAAAAAAAAAGATAACACCAAAACTGGCAATTATTTTAGCTCCATATTACACAGACAAATAATGGGAAAGCAGGAGGACAAAGGCGTGGTTGCCATTGTTTGCAGCTTCCCTTTTATACCAGATGGAAAAAAGGAACATCAGCACTGTCCACAGTATGTTTTACGATGGTATTTAGATCTGGTCTCGTTCATAAACTTCAACACTCAAGCAAATATGCTGGCAAAAAGATGTTTGTGTTTTAATACACTTATCAACATGGTGGGTTTATGCCAACCATACGGGAGTCAGTCTTTTGGGTCTCCACCTCTTTCCTGTCTACCCTCTCTTCCAAGCTAGGACAAAAGTGGGAGAAAGAGAGACCAAATATGAACTTGGTTGCAAATAAAATAACCCGTTCTAAGGAGACAATTGAAGCACATATACAAACAGTTCATAGAATTTGCACATCAAGAAAAACTCAATCCAGTAATGACTTGAGAAGAAATGCAAATTACATCCAAGAACATGGAAATGTACAAATACAGAAGCAGTTACAGATAATATTTTGGTTCCCAAATTCCTATCAAGGTACTGAAGAAAAACGTGTACATTGTTTATTACTAACCATTTCTTAAGTGCCGCAACATAAGTGCCGAAAACACTAGACCCACAAAACAAAACCTTTTATCTATATGAATTCAGCAAACATACTATTTTGTTGCTCTGTCATACACAACTCACAGCAGAGTCCTTACACTGCATGAACACCACCATAAAGAAACAGACCATTTCTCTCCTTTGGAAGAAAAAAAAAAAGGAAATTATACTAAGGAAGAGGTAGCTGCCCCCTCATAAGGCAATAAGGGAATAGTAGGCCATCTGGATAGCTGTCATGCTGTAAGACAAGCTTCAGGAACTACTACCTGATATGGCCACATACTAGGGAGATCCCTCATAGCACAAATCACAAACCAACGCAGTGATCCCTTTTCACCTAGCACTAACTCACCAGCTCTGTGTTCTTTATGTTTTAGAACGGTCATCATGCTGTACAGAACCACACGGTACCCTACATGCATAGCAAAAGAAAATCTGTTTCTCAAAGAAGTAAATGTGCTTTTATTCCAATGGTAAAAAGTACTACATTCCACTGGAATCAAAACTGTCACGACAAACTTTTTGGAGCGTGGCCATTAACGCAGCAAGTCATATGAGCAACACTTCCCTTTACAGGCCTCCCAAAACCAAATGACATATGACAGCAAAGGCTCCATTTGTTATCTGGGTGGTGAAATCCATGCATCTCCCACAAATCCTCCTGAGAAAACACAAGTCCTCAAAACCCAAAACCAGCCCTCAGTCTACAAGCATTTCCCATAAAGACCATACCCCATACCTGTAGGGAGTCAGGCCGTGTGTATTTTCTGATGAGCAACACATATCCCACTCCTAAGGTAAGTGTACAATCACTTCACACAAGGTGAAGGTGACTTCACTACCAGGCTGAAGCACATGGAGGCTTCTTACTCCATCACTTAACAGGACAAGAAGGTTGAATGTCATTCCCTCATTTGAAGTGCTTTGAAGCTGTTCCTGATGTTACATTTCAACATAGAAACACATCCTAAAGTTAGTTCCCACCCAGTTTTACAAGCTGCACTTCCCCAGAGTTCTTCAAACACTCTCCAATAACCTGAGAAAAGCTCCTATACAAAAATAAAAGGCCTCTAAGAAATGACTGGAATGATGCTTTCACAAAACTTTATTTCTGTGACTTCAAATAGGGATAAAACAAATCAGTTGCCTTAGCACAGCAAGACATACCAGCTTTTGACATCATACAGGACATGGATTGATTCATCTTTCAGAGCCAACATGCTATGCCACAAGAAAAGGAGGTTTTCAGAAAAGCTTTACTGAACATTAAAGAACAAGAACGTTGTTCTGACCCAATTAGAAATTTTGAGCAGAACAAAGACTGGAGGCTACAAACACACTATAATGACCTCTGCAGCCCAGTGAGCCAAGTCTTCTGAAGGCGTTCCGGTTCTGCCAGCACACTGGTCACCCCAAGCCATTCCACGACACAGTGAGAAAATATTTCAAATAGAGTCTACATTTATATTTTTTATTTAAAAAAAAAGAGAAATAAAATAATTTCTCTAACTAAACTCACATGAACACATTTTTAAAAATTTATATAAGTGAAGGCTTCTATCTTTGAGAACATGGTACCAAAACACAGACTACAACAATCACAAAAGTTAATGCAGGAAAGATAATCAACAGGGACAAAGAGACAGATACAATCATATGATCTGCAAGTGACAAAAGGAAAAAAATTTACCATTTTTCAAAGAGCACATAAAATGGTTGATGAGATCTTAAAAATTAAAAGATCTAGCATCTTATGTAGTATGTGCTTGCCTTTTATTATATGCACTTATCTCCACTTATGTGCTTCAGTTCTCCCTTTTATTACCTAATTCTGCCTTACACAGGTCAAAGATTACCAGTCACATAGAATCACAGGGTCCAAACTAGGCTGAACTTACCAAAGCCAACTTCATTTGGGTCATCAAGAGAAACACCTTAGCACCTCAGAAGCAAACTCAAAGACTGGTCATTTGTGCCAGCATTTATTCTAATCAAGGCAGATGGCTGTCTGGACTTTTAACTCCAACAGTCACTCCTCAGTGGTTTGGTAAACCCCAGACTCTCACAAAACAAAGAACAAATATTCCAGTTACAGACATTAAAAATGTACATGAGAAAGCAAGTTTTATTTGTGCTGCTTCCAACTCTCAGCTGTTATGGGTGTGGAAAAGAGGCAGGCACTTCCTCGAAGGAAGTGGTAGAGAAGGGAGTTAGAAAACAGGATTAAAAATTTCGTAATTCCACACTCCACACACACTCAACTAGCTAAGGCATCACAAATTGAGTACACTACCCAGAGCAGTTAAAACAGATTATTCAATGGATGTATATCCTGTTTCTGCAGAGGAAAACTGAATATGGAAAGCAGAGGGAATTAAAAATTTTGGAATTATTTTCCTAATGCAGATCTTGCAAGACTCTTTTGGGAGCCAAGAAAGCAAAGTAAACAGATATTTGAATAAGAGAGCTATAATGATTTCCCCAACCCACAAACCACTTCATTTAGAGACTGTTGAACATTAAAAACAAAACAAATCCCAAGCTTTATTCTAGGAAAAGTCCGGGAAGGGCTGGGACCATGCTACAACCCATGGGTGCAACTTTAGCCTTTATAATTACCAGGTAAAACATATACGAAAAGCTCAAAAAACACCTAAGAAATTGGACCTTAAACCCAGATCTCCAGAACAGCCACCTCTTTTCCCTTAATCAGAAAGGTTCGACCAGGAACAGCAGATGAAGATCAGCCCTGTACTCACTACCTACTACATGCCTTCAACTTGTCACGGTTAATATATCCAGCACACTATATCCCACCTGTCATGTGCCCCAATCTTCCACTGCCCCCAACCCATGCATGGACAACAGACCCAAGCTCCACCAGCAGTCTGAATCCCTCAAGATGAGGGAACTGGGGTTGTTTAGCCTGGAGAAAAGGCAGCTGAGGGGAGACCTTACCACTTGCTACAACTACCTGAAAGGAGGTTGTAAAGAGGTGGGGGCTGGTCTCTTCTCCCAAGTAACAGGCAATAGGACAAGGGGAAATGGCCTCAAGTTGCACCAGGGGAGGTTTAGATTAGATATTAGGAAAAATTTCTTCAGTGAAAGGGTTGTCAAGCATTGGAACAGGCTGCCCAAAGAAGTGGTGGAGTCACCATCCCTGGAGCTATTTAAAAGACATGTAGATGTGGCGCTTAGCGACATGGTTTAGTGGTGGATTTGGCAGTGCTAGGTTAATGGTTTGTCCAGTTTGAGTGACACAAGATTAATTTCTTTTTCAGTAATTTTACTCTTCTAATGCTAGGGAAAACTGCATTTTTAGAGGACTCTAGTGTCCAGATTTGTGAAAATATTTACTTTATAGCCAGCTATGGTATGCAGATTTCAAGGTCTCAGTGTTTTCCAGCTAGCTAGCGTTTCAAGGTCTCGAGTTTGAGGTGCAGGGATGAGGAGGAGCGAGACCCAGGCACTTGATCCAAGCTGGCCAACAGGATTATTTCATACAATGAACATCACACTCAATATAAATGAGGAAGTTTGCTGTAGAGTTCTTTCTCTTCTATGATGGCTACAATCTTGAGAACTTCTTGCCCCGGTGCCAGACCCCTGATGCTTTCCCTTCCTCCCGAAGCCGTAGCACTCGCAGTGTCCGATGTTTACTGTCCACTGCTGGGAGTGCACAGCTTCCTACTGATATAATTGGCTGAGTACAATCTTTCTACGTTTTGTATTGGTATCAATATTGGTTCTTTAATATTATTCATGTTAATTATTTACTCTTATTCTATTAAATCTGTTCATATTTCAACCCTCGGGTGTCCTTGCTTTTTTTCCCCCTGATTCCCCTTCCAGGGTTGGGAGTGGTCATCGAGTGATAGAATAATTGTCTAAATGACAATAAATTGTTGTGGGTTCTTCAAACCATAACACGGTTGGACTTGAAGATCTTTAGTCTTTTCTAGCCTAAACGATTCTATGATTCAAGCTTTACTGCTGCCAAGGAAAACCCCACAGTGTGTTTATAAGCACTGATGGGTGTACCCTACTCATGTAGCTCAAATCACTTCACGTAGCCTTCCTTTCTCCTTAATCCTTGAAAGCTGTGCATGAAAATGTGTGCTGTGTAGTCCCTCTAAATATCTGAAAGCAGAAATAGCAATGGCAAGGAACTCAATCGAGGGTAGATGCAGTAGGCTGATTCTTGATGCTCCGCAAGCCACCACAGGCCCATATGTCCTCCCACATTAGTCACTAAATTAGACCATAATATACAATTAAGCAATTTCATTTCATTTTGCAAAGGCAGAGTATTACACACCTCAGCAGGAACACTACTGACTGAACAAAGTTTTGAACAGGGGGCAGGATTTGAAGGCAACCAGAAAGAGACTCATTTCCATTATGATTTGAATTCCCTTTTTTTTTTTTTGAATGACTGGCAGATTCAGTACAGAGCTACATCTTGTTTTCATGATAGAACTTATTTGTCTGGACTCTTAAGGCATAGAGCTTCTAGATAACAGAAAAGATACTGAACGTGTTCAATGGACACAATGCTAAATCCCAATTCATTAGATAACAGGAAGAAAAAAAAACACACAGTAATCCTATAACTTTTATTTCATAAATTAATAAATTAGATCATTTAATTGAGATCTATGCCACAGGNATTCCTAGCCTTTCCTCAAAGCACTCTCTTACTGTACTTACATTTTGGAATTCTTAATTTGACAGTATCCTAAACCTAGCTCAGTATTAACCCTTGATAAATTTACTCATGTAAACCTTTCCTCTTCTAAAGATAAGAATACCCACCCTTTGCACTCTAGTATGCGCCACGATCTTTAGTAACAATAATAATTAAAAAAAGCAAAGCAAAATCCAACCCTTAGCAACTAACAAACTTAACTGTGAGACTTTCAAATGTCAACTGATCAAATCTAGCAGTTTAATGAAAATTCATCTCTATTACACAATCCTGTTTGTCTAATGCTTCCCATCATTCATTTTCCTCATAGGTACAAGGAAAGCTTTTACCAGGAGACAGGAATATATTGTAAGCAAATAACCCATTTAACATTTTGGCTAAACTATGACAAACAGGTAGAATAAAGAAGTTAAGG
Source organism: Anarhynchus alexandrinus (assembly GCA_008711295.1). NCBI lineage: Eukaryota > Metazoa > Chordata > Aves > Charadriiformes > Charadriidae > Anarhynchus > Anarhynchus alexandrinus. Next base: position 3,475,657 of record VUYV01000094.1, on the reverse strand, counting down.
TTTTCTCATGGTACAAACTATACCAAAACCTTGAAAGGTAATCCAGATTATAGGTAGAGTATGGCAAAAACAAAACTTGTAACATCAAACTTTCAGCTCTGGACATAAGTTAATACTATTTGCACATACTGTTACAAAGCTTAAAAATAGTAACCAGGCAGTATGTTCCCCACTTGGCTGGACATTTGACTCTCTCAATGCTGAAACAGTTTCAATTGGCCAGACAGCGATTCCCCTCCAGCTGCTGAACGCACAGGAGATGCCTCTCTCAGCAAAGAGAGCCATGGCAAGCTGAGTGCCTCAAGCAAATGAAAATCTGTTAGGAAATCAGTTACAGAGGGAAGAGGTGGAGGCGGTTTTGTGATTTACTCTCCTCTGCCTGAGGCTTTGGCAAGCAGTTTCTGAAATAAGATGGCAGTCATTACTTCCAGAGGCAGACATTACTAGTCTGCTCAAATGCAGCTGCACTGCTGGGGACATGAAAAGACTTGGTACGAATTAGTCAGAGATTTAATCCAATATAAGTGTAAGGATGCCATTCAGCAGAATTTGTTCCTAGTAGCAAGCACACATAAAAGCTTCTCTCTTTGCCTTTTATCCTCAAGGACTTTTCTGTCTAGTCTTTTTAATTCCATCCTCCTTTGGATAAAGGCCATTCCTCTGCAAGGATATGTGGGGGGCTGAGGAAGATATCCTTAGCTGAACCTCCCAGCTATCTGGCAGAGAAAGTTGGTCTATGAGAGGGCATGAGCACCCCCTTCACTTAATGCAGGTCTGAGAGCCCACACCAAGAGACTTATAATCACCTCTTGTGCAAGACATCTAGACGCACCTTTTTAATAGTTAAAGCTCTCAGTGGTCACAGAACTATCATGCTGTACCAACTTCTGTCCAGCATGGTTCAACAGCCCTGATACACTGCTTTGCCACTATGCTGCTTGTAGGCTGGAATTTGTCTCGTAGGGCATTCTAGGATTTCTAGTGGCAGATGATTCAGTACTGGACCTTGGGCTCAAACTGAATAATTTCCATAATCTCTTATTTCATAACACCATCCTCCACCTGGTATTTAAGCACTAGCCAGAAGGACCCTTCTTCTAAAAGCTTGTAATGCAGCAAGGAAAAGGGCAAGAGAGACTAAAGGTAATGTGACTTTCTCATGGATAATACCAACAGGCTGCTGCTAGCTTATCTGAAGGCAGATAATAACTTCAGAATCAGACTGACAAGCTGTCTTTAAGAAGAGAAATACCCAAATCAAGCAATACTTTCTTCAACTTCATTCAACTGCTGCTTTCAGGCTCAGTCACCCAGCACGGACTGGTAGCACAGCACAGCTCTGTAAAACAGAGATGAACAACAGTGCTGGCAAAGCCATAGCATGACAGTAGCTTTTTTCCTGGAAATCTATACAGTGCTCCTGCATAGCAGACCAGTGTTAACTTTGAGTTCCTCTCCAGACAGAACAAGCTGAGGCCTTCAACATCTGGAAACCACCCTCCCTCCAGTTGCTCACTGGCATTAAACAATTTAGTATTCATATCTTTACCATTAGTTTATACTAACAGAAGCATATGCTGTTATTAAGGCGGCTTGCTTTTCTCCAATTTGAATACTGAGAAACATAAAGAATTTGTTCCTGATTACATCAGAAGCCATCAGTGAATCTAAATACCTACTCTCTCCACTCCCCTGTCCTTCCCCCTATACACACACTCCAGAAATTATCACAAGTAGCCTTTTCTCCATGGACCTGAGAGATCTGCCTAACTGTAATGAAAAATTTCCTATTCCATGGGATAGACTAAAAAACTCTTTGACATTTGGATCTTCAAATACTTGGGAGTGGCCACAATGAAAAAGTAATGTTTGCTTTTAACCTTTCATTTCTATAACATCCCTGGTTTTCTAGAATAGAGTATTCCAGTTGGAAGCGACCTACAATGATCATCTAGTCCAACTGCCTGAACAATTCAGGGCTGAACAAAAATTAAAGTATGTTGTTAAGGGCACTGTCATTCTGAAAGCAATATGGCTTATTTCCCTTCCCTGGCCAACACCACTGACTGAGCATATGCCTTCTACAGGAACTACTGAGTTATGTTCTGTAACTATAGGGGATAAGAGGGGAACACTCATTTGGAAGACTAAAAGGCAGGCATAAGGATCTGAAGGCTGACAGAAATGGGCAATTTCCTGAGCCTTATCATGCTGTGGCAACTGAGATTAGTAATGCTTGATTGTCCCATCCCTGTTATCACCCCAGAAGTTTCCTGAACCCAACTGCTTTTATGATAATAGCTTTCTTTTAGTTTCCAGGCCAAGTTTATACCTCTTTGCTCCTGTGATGATACTGACCTACACATTAGCTTTCCCTCCCTTCCGATATATATTTATAGGCAGACGCCACATCCCATCTTGATCTTCATTATATTGAAGTTAAATCAAGCTCTCCTAGTCCAAGATAGGCTCTCTGTTCCTAGGCCTCCCAAGGAGAATAACTGCACATTGTCGGGGTTGGGGGTGTAGGGGTGTGTGTGTGTGTGTGTGTGTATGTAATCTTATGAAGGACTATAGCTGTACAGTGCATTTGGCCAGATGAGTTCTCACAAGAGAATGGCGTAATAAGGTGCATACCACAGGGTACACCCCTCTCCTGACAATTCTGGGATTGCTTTGGCTCTTCCACAACTACAGCCCAGTTCTAGTACACATTTCAATGTAGTCATTGATCACAGGGATCATTATTTCTCTTTTCTTGGTCATTTTCAAGTGAAAGGACACCAGACTGTCTCATTCTTGTTTTTACACTACTGAATTTAATTTCATTTGTATCCCATAAATTCTAGTTCTTTCTACAGAATATCAATGTAAAGATCAAGTTAGACTTAAAGGAGTAACCTCACACCTCTCACACTTACAGAACAAGAACAGTAACCTCTCCGCAAAAAAACTAGTTCCTTCCCCTTTTAAACACAATTTGGTACTTTGTTTCCAAGGAAGATGCTCAAAAGTGCAGTACTCAACCCAAATCCAAGCCTCAATCTTTTTCGATCCTGAACAGCATCAGCTATAAGCAGCCTTTTGTCTATACGTGCTGCAAGCATGATGCATTCAGTAAAATATATCATGCCCCATATAGAGCTATCAATGGTTCACAGCACATTCATTAGCAGAAGTGTCTTGGATTCACATCTGAGTGAGCTTCTTGTGGGTAAAGTAGAGGCTTCAGAATATTGTACTTCCTAGCAGAGAATCAAAGTACCATACATGGGAAATTGACTGACCTCAAGCACTAAGGCAACAGAAGTAGGATGAAACAGAGTGCCAGGGCTATCACAAATCCATCTGATCAAATTGTGAAAGAAATAATGTGATATTTGAATGCAGCAGTCTCTCCAGAAAAGAGGTGAAATATTAATGCCACTGGTCAGGAGACTGATAAAGCTTCACATGGAAGAATATACAGTTCTGCCTCCCATGGGCTGTTAGGCTAGTCAAACTAATAAAGAACTTGTGATCAGCACTTCCAGTCTCCCCTACTTCTTGACCCATTTCTATAAACATCATAAATAGGGAAAAACACCTCTGATCGCGGCAGAAGTAAAAATGTGCATTAGGTTTCAGACTGCAACTCAACGTTTGAAACCAGAGAAATGGGGTTCTAGAGCACTTTCCCATGAGAAAAGCCCAAGGCAATTAAAGACCTACTCAGTTTATTAATAGAAGACCATTTTCTGGGACTGAAAGGAACAGACCACAACCTAGGATTTGCCTCCAAATAGTCCAGTGCTTTAATATTACTGTACATATGTAGACAGGACAATATATGCACAATTAATATGCCAAGCCAGAATCAAGTGATCTGCAAACATGACTGCAAACATGTATGCATTGCAAAAAAAGCTTTATTGAAGGTTCATAATGCTGTGCCAAATTAACAGCTTTTAAGGCCTTTATCTGCATAAAGATGAATTTTCTGTCAAAGTAGCTGACATTGTAGCCATTTCTGTAACCGCCTGTACCCTTACTGATGCTTGTGTTGTACAGGGCGGGAAGAAGTGTGAGGGAGGTGACCCTAGACAATTGAAACTCCATTTCCTTGCCAGGATGGATGAAATTTCGCTTCTTCCTCTATTTTAAAGAATTATAGCCTTGAAAGCTGAAGGCGGTAACAGACTTCCAGAATTTTGTGTATGTGTGCAGGGCCGAAAGAAACAGTGCTGTTAAGAGTGGTTGCTTAGAAAGACAGGGAAGAGGTTCATACAATTTCAAGAGAATTGTTCTTCTGGTAGTGCACCAGGGTGCAGATGCAGCATACTAAAAACTGCTGGTACACTCCTGCATGTTGTTTACTTTGGAAAATAAAATTCGAATGTTGTTTTCCCCCAAAGGCTGTGCAAATAAATGCTTCAGGCAATTTATGCCACATCTAATAAAGGAATATCAGATGACTACAAGCTATACAGGTATAATCAGTTAACCAAATGACATCAGGGGATTTAAGGGATAAGTAGTGCTCCGAGCATGTGGTATACTGTCCAGGAGTCCATTATCTCAAAAGAAAAAAAAAAAATCCATGTGTCTGTGAATTGCTCTTAAAAATACCTAATATTCAGCAACAGCGTAGTTGATTCAGGACTGCTCTGATCTGATCTTGAATGAGCTTGGCTTTTCCTTTTCCATATATGCTATGTAACAGTGACTTCATTTCCATTAGTCTCCTGGCCAACCCCTTGAATCTGAGAGTGATACAGCCATTAAGCATATCTGTAGGGTCTCAAGTTTACAGAAAAAAAATCAGTGTTTATACATTTATATTACTTCAGTCCAGAGTTGTTGGCACATTTATAAACACCCATAGATTGAGTCATGCTAGTATCTTAAGAGAAACACAGAAGAAAACAGCAAGTTTACTGTGTCTAGCTGTAAAGAAATCTGAAGCTATGTCCTTGACAAGCATAATACAGTATTGTTCACTAGATACAAGAGGCAGTCCCTTCTGTTGGATTGCTACTTGTTCAAGTGCTTCTGAGTGCACCTATGCCCCCAAATTGCTACCTTTGGAGAAAACAGTCTGCTAGTGTACTGTATGGAGGGTCTCAGAGCTCATCTCTGTATAGACCGCAGGGTGTAACCCTAAGGTTACTCAACATTAAGGTATTTCAGTAGCTCGTAAGACACACTGGAGAGAACACTAGTAGTATCCACACACTCCTCCATGTACTCAACATAGCACTTACTGGCTGTGTGTGTCCATCAGACTCCCACGTAGCTCCACTCCAGCAAACTAGGCAGTTCACTTTTAGCACAGAGCTATTTATTAGTTGTACACATGTTACATTAACATTAGCTTATGTAAGTAAATCAATAGCAAGGTAACGCCTAATCAAAAAGGACAACAAGATAGGTACCTTGCTATTAAATGCTGTTTTCCCTGGAAGAATTTAAGGCAGTGAGGGAACCTGTGACAGAAATTGACAACACTACAACAGCTACTTGCAGCGAGGCAGATGTAGACATAAAACATCTGCAAAGAAACTCAATTCATTACCTAAGCTGGGTTTGTTTTCCACCTAATAACTAAACACCACATACCAACCTGTGCCCACAGCTATTTCAGTCCTACCTCAGGTCAGCCCAACAAGTTTTGGGTGTAATCTCCACAGACGTACCACGCTTTGAGGACAAATGACCACATGAAGTGAACAAGATCAGATTTCCTTTCACAGAAAAGCAAAGATGCTCTCTGGGTGGAGTGTCTAAGCAGGATGGTTCACTCTCTCAGCAGCCTTTCCTACAGACAGGATTTAGCATAAAGAAACTTCCAACATGCTCCTCTTCCGGCTTCCTCCACTGAACACAAGTAGTTAAAATTCACTCATGGAAAAACAGCACATGTGCATGAAAAGAAAAACTAGTCTGCCCCAACCAGGCTACAATCAACAACATGAGCAAGTACTAAGCTGACCCTGACAGTATTAAACTGGAGGCCAGCCATGACATTAACTTTCCTCAGATCAGTATATTTTACTGCAGAAGAAACATCATTTCAGGGGGAAATGCACCTATGTTTCCTCTTCTCTTCTTGGTTAGGGGAGCTGATTTGACTGTTGATTAGGGAAGTGCATCAATCCACCCCATTTAAAACTCTTATTTGAGGAGTGGGTCAAATTAAGAAATACAGAGTCACAGAACCACAAGATAATTAGGGTTAGAAAGGACTTCTGGAGATTGCTTACTCTGATCTCACTGCTCAAAGCAGGGTCAGCTAAAACAGGTTACTAAGGACTGTGCCCAGTTGGGTTTTGAGTATCTTCAAGGATGGAGTCACAAGGGACACTTTAAACCTAATATAATATCCCTTGCAGCAGACAGACCTGCATATTTAACCTCCAGGCAGATTAATTTTTACATAACCAAGCAATACAAGAGAGGATAGATACTCAAGTCCCAGCACGTATCACCCTAAAAGGTAAAGTCAAGAGAGCTAAAAGCAGCAAGTCACTTTTTCCCCTATATTCCTGAAACTCAGAATGTCCTCAGATTTCCTTCTTACCCTGAAACAAAGTGAAGTGTTTATTCCCAGGCCTCATGGAACATTAAACAAAAGAAAGCGTAACCCATGAACATAACACATGAAACTACTCTGAGGCAGACAGAATTGTAGCTGTGAATCCCATTTCACATTTTACTTTCTAAACAAAGCCAACACCTAACCCAAGGGTTCAAATAAACTGCCTCCTCTTTCCTTGAAAATAGTTCTTATGGGTCAAGTTTGGTGACATCTGAATTCTCAGTAAACAAGCTCTGGAAGAATCAGAATAACACTGAAGAGAACCTCAAGAAATTATTATTATGTTGGCCCAGATGTTGACAAGAAACTCACATGTTCTGTAGGAGCTGCAGTATGAAAGAGGTACCTATTAACATCAAAAAGGATATGGACACCTAATAGCAAAAAAAACCAAAACAAAAAACAACAACAACAAAACCCCAACATTTAAAGAAATCCATGCTACATTTTGCAAGGGTAGAGTGTAATTCCTGGCAGTGGGGTCACAGGGAATAGCTATTCAACTGGCAACTAAACCACAAGGTTTTAAATAGATAGTTCAAAGCCAGAGATTATTCTCTTATCCTGTGCTGTCAGTGTTACAAGCCTGTGAGGAAAGGCAATACTGATGTACAGAGAAGAACCAAAATATTTCACTTTAAAATTAAATTATCTACCTTGGCCTTTACAAAACCACATTTTGGATGACTTGCAACGTGTCAATATGATTTAAAACACGGGATATCTGTAGCATCCAGTCAAAGACTCATGGTCAGTTTTAGTGCAGTCAAAAGGCTTTAGTTCTTGCAGTGCTGTCATTTTAATTTTGACACATGAAGATCGTGCTCATTAAAATAAGGTTCACCTCTGGGATGAGAAATTGTTTCTAATGTCAGCTCATGGTAGCTACTTACAAGTACTTAGGAAAACAAGTGATTTTGCTAGGAAAAAAAAAATGGTCATTCATGGAGGAAGGCAGGTTAAAAAACCAGCTGAGTAGGCTGACCCTACAAACAGCTCATTTAGGAAAACAGCCTTGTTTAACGGAAATCTATTACACACACGCATGTTGGACTGAAGAACCTCCAGCAGGTCAGCCCTTTTATGTCCAGGGTCTTTCTTCCTTTCCTTATGCCCTAACAGGAGGGTCTGGCTTTGGATTTGAGAAGATTATCAGGTCAAAGCTGGAAGTACGTTCCAGCCAGCAGTCTAAAAGTGAAGTTAATCACCTCAACACCTTTAAAGGGGTAAGGCCTAAGAAAGATTTAGCGAGCCTGCTTCCATTAACTGGCCTGAAATTAATCGCAAGCCATGTAAATGCCAAGTCTGATCGTATAGGCAAACCTAGGCAATGGTTATTTGAGGCAACAGATGCTGGGTGATGCAGAACGTACTTCTTTAAGCTTTTCCACACAGATCATTTCAGAAGCCTCATCGCAGCACTGCAGTCTACCAATTAGAGGTCTATATTAAAAAGAACTTTTGCTTTAAAAAAAAAAAAAAGATAATTTGTGTGCATGTATATATAGATTTAGAAAACTTATCTCCACTCAAGTCCTCTGGCAACCAGGGAAAGCAGCACTAAGCCTTTTACAGAGGAAAAAAACCACTTGGCTTAGTCTAGGCATGAATACCACAAGCACTGAAAAAGTGAAACCTTTTCTAATGTCATCAGTGCACGTGATCAGTCTCTCCCTTCTCCCAGCAGGCAGCCCAGGTAGCAGTGCTACACTAAATTCAGCTACCACACTACCATACACTGTCACTGAGCAGACATGTTCAAAAACTTAAAAATTTATGCTGAAACTTGGAAGAAAATACCCCAAGCAACAATTTTTAGCTAAAACTTGTGTTACGGCACAACAATTCAAGTCTTCAGGCTAAAGAGGTCAGCTGCTGCTTGTAGAAGCATTCACTGAGTTTCTTCTGCATTTGATACACATATAGACATTCTCTCCTTCACATAAAAAGGAAAGACAGCCCTACTACAGGGACTTGATTTTTAAAAACAAGCTTCTTCTCATTTAAAGAGAGAAATCTGCACATCTACAATTCTGAAATTCTCAAATATTCCAGATTTTATGTGAAGTTTTTTCTTTAGTGACCTGGCTCCTCAAGCAGTAAATAAAAAGCACATCACAAAGAGGCATAATAGGGATCTGCACATTATTAAAAACATTCCAGCTCCTACAATCCTTAAAATTCAACTCTTCAAGGCCCATTTCAACCACCTGCCTTTGAACACGGAATTAAGATTTCAGAAGGAACAGAAGTGCCTAATTTCAAAACTTGCTTTCTTACCATTGCTAAGTTCAAATAAATTAATTACTTCAATGCTTCCTTGAGCTCTCCAGTTCACTGTTTAAAGGAACAAAAATGAGTGCGGATTTGTTTAGACTTTATTAAAAACAGTAAAAAATTCATCCAAAGAATTAAAGATACCTTGGCATATCGAGTAATACTTTACAGATCATTATGATACGACGTTCAGTTTTGAGATAGGTAACCAACAGGGTTTTAATTGTTTTGAGGCTTGAATCTGCCATAGAATGAGCAGGAAAAGCCACAGCTGTTTGCTTGCTTTCTTTGTTTTTAGATCCTGCAGTGAAGTGGAAACCCTCCTAGAAAGAAAAGCAATTTCTTTCAGTATTCTCTCTCCATTTCAGATTGCCAAGAATAGTATAGGGAACAGTTTCTAGGATGGGGACAGAAAAACCTTCCAAATCAGTTTAAGGACACTCTCCTGGGACTATTTCAGTCACCAATAATTGCACTGGAATGGCACTAGAGATTCCAGAGGGAAAGCTCTGTTATCCATCACTGGCAAGTGAGCTACGCTGAACTCTGTAAACGTATCTTGGAAGAATCAAATGTTATGCTTTTCCTACATGTATAGTACTGAGAGAACAGAACAAGGAATATAGCCTATTAAGCATTTTTTTAATGTTTTCATTCTAAATTTCAAAATTTATTCATATCACTGAAGCGTACATTTCTTAAAATTGAACATTTAAAATGTAATCTCAGTTAAACACAATAAAGAGAAAATTCAGTACCTGTACCCAACAGAACTGCTAACAGACATTTCTGCCTTCAAAAAGGCCAAAGACAACATGCTTTTTCATCAAAACCAGTTCCTGAATTTTATAACTTTCTCTTCCAGTCCTGTGGTTTCACTGGATTTATTAAATCATATCACTCAGTATTATTAAGTACTTTATGATACTGCAGAAAGGAACAATACCACTTCTGTGGTCGGAAACCTGGCCACACAACCTTCCTGTTAATGTATGATTAGAGGCAATATCTAACAGTAAATGCATCCAGGATCTCCACATACACAAACCCATGCTTTGCTTAAATCTGTTTATTTAGGATACCTATTTCATGCTACCACTGAAAGGTATTTGTTTCCCTTTCCCCCTGATTTTGGAAATGAGAACGAGTTTCAACTGAAGACCATGCTGCCACTACCCTTCCCTAACCAAAGAAACAAGAACAGCTCCTTCAGTCAGGTCAGGGATTTGATCCGACTCCCCACATGGCTGCATGACTATCACAAAACAAATGGAAAAGGAAAAGAAACACAAGGTTTGTGGCAAGATGGGACCCATCCCTTCAGCAACAGTAGGATCTTTAGCTGTTTTATGCACATCACAAAGAGGCACCCTAGGGATATTGTTACACCTTAGGGAACAGACTGTAGGAAATATACTAATCTCCCTCATTTTTCAAAGTCAGTTAACATTGAAAAAAAAGAATTAAAAATCAACAAGGTCTTGCCAAAGGAAAATATTTATGCCAGTATTTAAAAAAAATTCTGCAGTCCCAATCACCTCAGTACTACAACATGTCTGGAAAAATAGTTCTGGGGTTTTTTTGGTTGGGTTTTTTTTTTTAGTTGCAATACCACCAAATTTAACTAGAAGTTGCATAAGCAAAGTCAAGAAGGCCCAGCCTGTTTACTGTCAAAGACATAATACAAATGATTTGTCTAGATCTTCCCACTGAGTTTAGGCCCTCTGGATGCTTTAAGGAAGCATCTCTAAAAATGCAGACACATTTCATCTTGCTTATGCCTTTAAGAAAGGTTTCAATTGCTCTTTTAATATCCCCATGTTTAACCTCAGTTTTAAAAACCTGTAGATTTATCACTGCCTTTTTCTTGTGCACACAGCAGCTGCACACTAAGCAGAATTTCCTTCCAGGATCTTAATTTGACTTTTTAGGGCTACAGCTAACTGGCTCCAAAAAAAATCTGGAGGAACATCAATTAGGGCAATCCAAAAGGCTGCCATTAGGAACTGTGACAAAGCAGTAAAGAAAAGCTTATGCCCACATCAGAAGTGCTGTGGAACAGAGTCAAACTGAATGTTTGCTCTATTATCAACTTGGCACACTCAAGGGAAGTTGTGGAAGTCTGTTGTTCAAGTCATTTAAAATTAGACTATTTAAAAAATAACAGGAGGAATAAGCCTTAGCTGCCTAGATTATGCTTCCTATAATTTTGCAAGAAAATTAGACAAATATGCACAGTTTTATTTTTGTGCAAGGGCAACAGGCTCGTGGGATGTAAATTACCATAATGTTTGATACTTAAGGGTTTACACAGAACATTTGAACTGCAACACTGCCCACACTATCCATTAATGTTCTAAGAGCTCTAGAGTAGGTTGGGTGCCTGACAAAATATATTTGTCACGCTGAGTTCACAGGTCAGCACAAACACCTGAGACTTCCCCTGAGTGTCCCAAGTCATTCCCCCTAAAGCCCTCATACACACTGCTATAAGCAGCAATTCTCATGCAATCACCACAAGTTTACCATAGTCACAGTTCTGGTTTTTGTTTTGGGTATATGTTTGTGGTTTTTGTGGGTTTTTTTATTTCAAGTCTTCTTTTGGCAGCCAAATGCAGAAGTGCATGAAAATAGCTGTCCTGTCCATACCTACCACTAAATCCCAGGAGCTGTCAAGCATTAATACATCTCATCTTACCTTAAGTCTGCGAGACATAGCCACAGCCAGTACTCACTCAAACATAACCACTGACTTTTGCATACTTCTTGTTGTTGTTGTTCTCCACATCCCTGACAATTTTTCAGCATCCATGCTTTTACTTTATGTGACACAGGTTTCTCAACAGCATTTCAACAGGAACAGAACATTCAGAAGTCTCCCAGAAGTTTCCTAAAGGGTCAGCCAGGTAAAATCTACAGATTTCCGAGTGGAATGCATTCATTCTAAGCCAAGAATTAACTTGTCTGTAACAAATAAAGCTAACAATTTAATAAGAATGGTATAGGGAAAGGTTATTGTAGCTGTTAAGATTTTCAGTGTGATCATTTGTATTCAGTATTAATCATACAGTACCCAAGCAAAGAGAAGATTTTCAGTGTGATCATTTGTATTCAGTATTAATCATACAGTACCCAAGCAAAGAGCAAACTAGAGCTACTTATCTCTGCAAGTTAACTGTAGATGTCATGCCATATTTTTTAGTCAGACGAGAAGAGACTTTGGGAATTTAAAAGTCAAAGCTAAAAAGCCATGTCTAACCACACAGTGAAAGTACAGCAAGAATCATGAAACAGTTTTCAGCAAAAGTTGTTTTATCCAACTGAATGTACAGGTTTATTAAAAAAACAAAACCACTTTATGTCAAGCATTTTTCTCCCTTTCTAGTTCTCAGTTTGTATGATGACTTAACTCTAAAACCTCTATAAAATTTTTGAATGAAAAGTAAGCCCAAAGTATTTCTTCAGCATTCAACATCAACACTCAGGAAAAAACAGGTACAGGAACAGTATAATGGAAGCTTTTCTAGGACCTTGCCATGGTAAGTTTTCACTAACATTCAATCACAATTAAGAAGACTTTCAAAAGATCAAGCTTTAGGCTCTGGCTCATGCTCTATTTTAAGTGTGATCATCCGATTCCCTGAGAATTCAGAGCAATAGTTCACAAGCTTACATACTTTATTCACACTGGAGAGTTTCTCTCAACAAAAGAAAAAGTTGTCAGCTACCAATATACATCTGAAAGGTCAAAAATCTTATATCCATCAATTACTTTTATTCAGCTTGAAAAACAATCTGATTTACCATCTTCAGCCAGCGAGCTGCTCAAAGAGCAGAGCTCCAGAGCATGCCTACTCTCCTGGAGTATGTTTTGTCCAGGAAAATGTAAACCATCTGTGATACTCTGTCTTTCATGGGGTGAAGTTGTACCACAAAGCAGCTAAAGATAGCACAACGATTATATGTTTGCAAGGAAGCAGCTAATTAAGCTTTGCCTAAGCAGGCAGAAAGCAACCACAGCTTGAACAACTACAATTTCTACAATAGTTTTTCTCTTTCTTTCCAGAGCCAAAATACATGGTCCTCCAGACTCTCTAAAGGGTTATGACACAGCTAAGCCACGTTAGATCTTATTTTTTCAAATTTTTTTCATGTGTCATGATTAAATCTGAGTTACATGGGTAACAAGTGCACCCAAGATCCAGAAGAGAGAAGTTTTAGAGAAACAGGAAGACAAGTTCAGTTGGAAACAATCCTATGGCCAGGAAAGCACATACTGTCCTTGCTATAAAAATCTATTTACTCATCTTCAAAGCAGCAAGATGAGAGATTACTGAAAAAGTGCTGGACAAGATAAAGTAACAACTAAATTCAATTAGCGTCATTCAGTTTGTGTTTTGCCTCAAGTCTCTACCCATTTCCAGTCCCTGTTTAATCCCCGCTTTTTGCCAGCTCACCACCATTTTAAAGCCTCCTCAACGCCTTCATTATGAGGAGGTCTATTTGACTGCAACACAAAATTTGTCCATTGCTAAGCACTTCATGAATTCTCAGCTGAGGCTGCCGTCACTTATGTGGTGCAGCAAAGCAAGTTGCTCCAGCATTTTTGCTCCCTTACTTCACTATTCCTCTAGAACGAGAGCACATATCCCGCTGGCTAACCTCCTGCTTTTCAATTCTGCACTCCAGGGAAATCAATGCATTTCAATTATGCACACTTACGTCACCACCTACCAATCAAGACAGGACAGACAGAGTTCAGTTCATCCATTAAACTACATGCTCTTTGGCAGATAATGAAAGAGGTGCAGGTGTAAAGCAGGAATCTATCATCTGTGATTTTAAAGGGCAAGGATAGATCAAGGGAAACAGCATGCAAGTGTAATAAAGTGAGCCACAAGACTCTTAGCTGAAGTTCTTAGAGCATATACAGACATTTTAGTGAAAACTGAATACTATCACTTTTTTTTTTTCTTCTACACACACACACGGGGGGGGGGGGCAGACAGAACCCTGGTGATGTGGCAGTTGGTTTTCTCTTATCTCCCTAGAGTAGATGATTTCATGTCAGGAGCATATGTTTCAGAGTATACATTTATTTCAGTCAAAGATAATATCCAGAACTGTCATAACTTCAAAAAAAAACGGATTTCTGACCACGATGTGGCAAGACTGGGGTAGAAAGGGAGAAGAGGAAAAAGCAAATTTGTTTTGAGACCTATTTTAAGTTCACATCTCCAGGCAGAACAGCTTTTAGCATTGCTACCCTCAGTAAGAAGCTTCAGGGCCAGTTACTTTCGTTGTTTTTCCCCAAGGAATAACTAGGTTTGCATGAATAGAGCTGTCTAGCTTGGCTTAGAGCACGCATGTGGGGGGAGGTGGAAAAAGAGATGAGTGGGCCGGAGGAGACAACAAGAAAATTACAGGGCAAATACTGTTTACAAATGCTGCACCACACAAAGACAATCTTCTCCTCAGCTGCTCAGGCAAATTATTAAATTAAACCCCAAACAATGGCAGAGGTGGAGAGAAACATAGTACCGCCTCATCTTTCATTCCAAGGGCAGGCAGATGGGCAAGGACGTTCCAGGCAAAGCTCTTAAGAGGACAACAGCGGAAGTCTTTAGTATTCCCAGGAATTAATAAGCACTTGGCTGTGGACTCCAGTGAAGGAAAGTCAGCCTCCATCTCACCACAGCAGAACAGCACCTCCAATGACCAGTATATACAAGTAAGAGCTAAGCAGGACTCTGAAAAAGCTACCGGAACCAAAAAAGTTGTAATTTGGTATGCAGAAAAAGGTGACTGAAAGTCAAAAGGAACTTAAGGACTGCCTATTCTGACCATGAAAGCACAGCTCTACCGGTGCCTAGCCTACCCAGCAATGTTATCATTATGTGTTTCTATCTATATCTGGACAGTGAAAATGTAGATGATGTAGTCAGAAGCTTCTCACAACTTTACTGACTAGTATTTCTTATTTGATGTTCAGGAAGGAATGTATAAACACTCTATTTATCAGCTGTACAAGCATGAGTGCTCAATGCCTGTCACTCCCTGTGTGCCTACTTCATTTCTTTGGATTATCATTGACACCTGCTTAGTTCTTTGACTCCAAGGTTATTTGCAAGTACCATTTATGGCAGTTTTGCAGAAACTCATGCCCTAAGAGCCTGACAGATTGCCAGCTTACTTCATTAAAAAAATCTCCCGTGGTAACAGCTTTCTTCCACTGCTGACCAAGGCTGTGTTTGAACTGATGACCCTAAACTGAAGTGTTCCACATGTCAACTATCAGCTATGCCGAGTCAGCCTGTAACCCGTGAATACAGGGAATTCTTAAAAAGGAGTCTTCACTGTGGCTGCTGTTATTCCCCTACAAAAACAGAAGAGCTAGTAAATACACTTTTATAGTCATCTTTAAACCTCTAGAAGAGAAACTCCTTTCCTTCTGTTGAATAGTGAGAATTTCTATTACCGCAGCACATTTTAGAACATGTTCCCTAACCCCCTTGTTCACTGACAACTTCTCTTAAGATTTTTTTATCTGCACCCTCTTGGGATTACTTACATGGTCAAACTGGTATTCAAATAGCTTTTAAAGAGCAGAATGAACAATAAGGGGACAGGGGTGGTGTAATGAATTCAGCATCAGACAGACAGAACAATTCTGGCTCTTAGGATTGGGCAAGTCTTGGAAAGGACTACAAAACTTGTCATCNACAAAAAAGACCATGGAAAGACAACTCAGTCCCAGTTACCACCCTGAAATGCAAAGGAATAAGCAACACCACAAAGCAGATAGCCTCCACCCTTGCTACAGCAACAGGCTGCCAACAAGCCATTTATCAAGGCTCCACAGCCATGTGAACTGTAGAGCATTCTTCTTCAGACTCTTGCCACCTGTCTCAGCTCAGGTTAATACCAAAATCCCAGTTTGCTACAGACAGAACCTCTGACAAGCTTCACTACACTGAAAACATGACTACAAAGAAGCCGCTTGAACACCTTGTCAACTTAATACTTCTGTTAGGTCTAAAGCATAGAATATTAGAAGTCCACTAATGGTAAATGCTTTCATGAGTCTTTTAATATTTGTCCCATACAAGCACCTCTGTGATTTCTCCCTCACCATCTTCAAACACAGGGATGCACAGCTGCCTCACTCATGCCTCACCCTCATCCTAAGGATGACATGGGGAGATAGATTAAGGATAATTAAAAAAAAAAAAAACAAACACAAAAAAAACAAACACCAAACCCAAGAATCCAAAAGGTTCTGCCAGCATAACACCAAGAGCACCCAAGTGTCAGGCAGTTTGTGCATTCTCCTGTTCTCCAGGAAAGGCAGTCCTTTCTCTGGGCGTGCCAAACAACAGGACCTGCATCCATGACAGGGTTCCCAAGGGTTACCACAACAAAAGCTTTCTCTTCTGCTGGTGCACCTTAGGTGAAGAGAGACGGTAAGCCTTCAA
Source organism: Anarhynchus alexandrinus (assembly GCA_008711295.1). Taxonomy (NCBI): domain Eukaryota; kingdom Metazoa; phylum Chordata; class Aves; order Charadriiformes; family Charadriidae; genus Anarhynchus; species Anarhynchus alexandrinus. The sequence continues at coordinate 3,459,328 of VUYV01000094.1, read as the reverse complement.
GTGTTATAAAAAGGGGAAGCTACAATTAGCTTCATTCTTCGGTATTAAAGCTCTTAAGATGAATCATATTGCACCAGCACTTTTGTAACCACTATGATGAAAGGCCTCTCCAAGCAGTATTCACACATGGACCTGCTCTCTCCAAAGCTGCTGCTGTGTTACAAATCTTGAATTCACTCTCTCCAGAGTTGATGTGTTACTAACCTTGACAGAACAGAACAAAATGAGGTAAACAAGCAAGCCTTTCAAGTCTAATTTCTGAAGCCATTTAGACACTGAAAACAAAACTGTTTGATCAGCATACAGAAACAAGCAGACAGGAATGGTTTGGTCCTGAAAAGATTCTGAAGGGAGAAGGAAAACACAGCACAAAGATTTGTTTCACTGCTGCTGCCTCAAGGACCTAAAGATGACCAACACATGAGTATGTCTCAATTTGTAGTACCTTACATGCCCTTTTGAACAATTCTTGACCCAGGAAAAAAAAATGGCCTAAAGGGACAGGGGAGAAGCTACATGAATATTTATGCTCTTTAAGAACAATAATCCTTGTGTTGAAATATGTAACTTGTAAACAGTTTACAAAGGGTCAGATTTTAAGTATTCTGTCATTCAGCCAAAATTTCTTGTTTATAAACTATGACATGAATCACAATCTTTAAAAAACCTGTTAGCCTCCTCCTGAAAATAAGCAAAATATCAGTCCTTGAAATTTTGCACAAGCAGTAAGTATTTTTAGACCAAAGGATACTAAGTGAAGGTTATGAGGAGAGCAATGTTATTTGCAAATAAGCTTTTTGGAGCAGGAAGCATCTGAACTTGGGTCTGTTGCTGTTCAAAACAAGTTATTTGGCACTCCTAACCAAAAGCATCTTTTACACACACAAAGGTGCTGGTTTCTAGAAACAAAATACAACTGCCACTCTTGAGCACCAATGATAGGCACTAAGTCTCCAGAATAAGAGACAATGGCACAAGACAGACCCTCCCCCTACCTAATCTGAAGGTCAGGACAATTTGGACGCTTGAAAGAGAGAAAGAGAAAGGAGGCTACACAAAGTGTGAGGGAGCAAAAGGAGGGATGGCTTCTTTTCAACAATAGACAGATACAGCCACAGTTTCAATTCATGTATTGCAACCATTGAGATCACATGAGCTCATCGTATATACCCCTCAGCACAGACTGATGAGGCAGGAGGAAGATGGAATCAAATGGTTACACGGGACATACCTACTCCTCTTCCACCAAATGGTCTATCAAATGACCAGTGCCCTGCTTCCAACCGATTGCAGTACAAGTTAGGAGTAGTCAGTATCTCGAATGATCAACTTTTGACATGTAATTCAACAGATGAGACTCAAATGCAAGGATGATGACTAGCCCTGTTGCATTATGAACAATTTGAGATTCAAGGAATAAATATTGTTCTTCCCCAGCTTCCAAACTAAATTTCAGCAGCAGAAAAAAAAGACTGGTCTGCATATTCCACATTTTTACACCTGCAAGGAAGAACAGGTTAGTACAAGAGCCTCATGAAAATATCCTGTCAAACTTCCCTGTACAGGTCATATTTCTGGGCTTGTTCTCTTGTCCCTGACAAAAGCTATTCCACATAACTATTTTCACTTAATTGAAACATCTTTTGGGGGCTGTGGGGGAAGCTATTAATATCAGAAGTACTTTTTATGGNTTTCCCCCCCCCCCCCCCCCATATATGCTCATTTTGCAGATTATGAAGCACAGAAGCCTTTTTCGGTACTTCATATTCAAAAGCAGTTATTTATTTAAAGTTCCAGCCTTTTTTCTTATTATTACTGTTCCCTACACATACCTCTTACCCTGGCTACTTAGAGCACTGAATACCAAATGCAGCACCATTTCCAAGACTCAAGACCTTGCCAGATCAGAGTTCTTCATCCTTTATCACACACTATGTCCCTCGCATAAGCTATTATGCAAGTTAAAAACAGCTGCATTATTCTTTTAAATAATTATTATTTAAGAATAAAACATAATATTTGATGGTGTGTCTTGAGAAAGGCATAGCATTTGCAAGCAGTTTGCAGCCATTGATCATTTGAGGCAAATCTAACTTCTTTTGGCATGTGACTGGATTCAGATTGCCATAGCTGCAGAGTCAAAGACTCAGGCTATCGCTAATTATTTTGTATATAAGCAGAAGTGGGAGTTACCACCTAAAGTCTAGCATCCAGCTAGCTGATCTAGCCCAAACTACGTCTGATGTATCACTAGCATAGAATTAAATCAGTGTTAGAGCACTAACAAGGTACAAGGTACAAGGTTGGTACCATGAAACTCCGGAAGGGAGGAACTAAGCAGAAAGGCAAAAGCTCTACCACACAACTTTAAGCAGCAGCTTAAGACTCTTCCCACCAATCAGGAGTATTTTTATTTAAGGCTCAGCATTTTCTTCAGTATTGTATCTCCATGCAATAGATTAACTACAGAGTTGAAACCAAACATTTTAGTCTTACATATAGTCTCAAATAACCCAAAGATTAACTAATTTTAGCTTGTTTCTCTCCATTCTAGAACAGCCTGAAACCATGACCACAGAAGGCTAAAATTTTGAACCATCTTAAATTTTCAAAGTTAACACACTTAGCTAGAAGAGATTTTCATTTTGTATCAATTTCTTCAACAATAGAGTTGACATGACTTAACAAATCTTTGTACCAGTGGTGGCTACCAAGCTCTGCAAGACAGAAACAACACTGACAAATGTTAGAGTCATACACTAAGAAAAATGCATTATCCCACTTTCTGATTTAACCTGCTTAAAAAATCCCAATATTTTAACATATAATTTGAGGTCGTTGGTCACTGGCAAAAAAAAAAAAAGTCAAGGGATTTCCAACAAAACAAAGCCTCCAGCCCCCACACTAACACACACTAAATCTATCGCCCTTAATGTTCTGCTAGCCTGTGGCAATTGAGCATTACATTTATTTATTTATTCATTTAAACTAAGTCAAGGATCTGAACAAGGACTTTCCTTGACTAATGGCATTAAATGCCTCCCTGAACTAGACAGGAAAGAAAAAGCTAGATCTACAGCCAATCCCTAGATCAGTCTGAGCCCGAGCCTAAGTCAAATCGGGAAGGAAAAAAAGTCAGTGATCAGCAGACTTACCCAAGTTCTTCTAGAAGATGAGATCTGCTGGTATGCAGCTGCCACGTGCCTAGCCTATCTTTTTTGGTGATGCTATAAATAAGCCTCTTTGAACAGCACAGCTACCCTCCCCAGTTCATGAACCACTGCAACCCCCAAACATTTCTCTCAATCAGGAAACAAAAGCATTTAGAAACCACTCAGTGAATATCCAGCAAACCTGTTGTTCTTCCATACAGCATTCACACTGTGCCCTGAACTTGACAGAGTCCTTATAGCAGCGTTCCTGAATCCAGAAGGAAGGCTTTATGGTAAGTACTAAACAAACATGTAATGAGGGGTGCTTTTAAGAGGCCACTTCATCTGATAAAGTGGTAGAAATAACACTGATAACACCTTAATAGAAGGATGGAGCCCCAGCTTATCTTAACAGCCCAAGTAGAAGGATGTAAAATAGTATAGTCTTTTCCATATTTCTGCTTGCTTTAAGACAAGAGAAGATGGGGGAGGCAATAACTCAGACTCTTCCCGTACTTAAGTAGAGAAGTCATGAAAGATAATCTCCCTTCAGGGAGACAAACCAACTAATTGCAATCTTCAAACAAGAAGAGAGATGTGACCAGAAGTTGTCTTGGTAATGAGTAGAGAAGGTATTTGCAAACTTGCTTCGTTATGTATTGAGTCACTTGGGTAGTTTTAAATCAAGAACATAGAGAATCAGCAGCTAGCAAGCCATTTCCAAGGCAAAACTTCAACTTCTATCCTCTAAACCTCCATCAAGATTTTTGTACAACTATGGATTAATAGGCTCTTCTTACATAAGAAAATACTTTCAGTTAACAGTTTGTGAACTGACTCTACTGTTAATATTTCTTTAAGACCCAACTGCATATGCTATGCGTCTGCTAAATCTATTTGCGAAGTCTTACCAACAGAGATCAACCTCAGAGAGAACCATCTCTAGGTTTACTGTGTAAGTGAACAGAAGTCAAATATCAGTCTCTAAGTGCAAAACCATAAGTTTGCTGTCCCAACTCCTGCACAAACAGAATTGACCTTGAAAAAGGAACTTCACTGTAGTCATCTCTGTGTCTATCTCACATCATCTTTACTTTGAAGAGTTAAGAATCTATTCCACCTAAGAGAAAGGTTTATCAATAAAGTATTTCGTTTTGCACAAAGCCAGGACAAGCAAGGGTTGCTGAAGCAAAGTCTAAGCCTCTGATCTGGGAGAGAATATTATCTTAAGATTCAAATGGGGTCCACCAGCACCAGTGCTGGAAAAACTAAGGGAGACAGAACATCAGCACACAGACTACAAGAGGCAGGAGTTAAATGCAAGAACTTAAAGCTCTCTCTACCTTCAACCTGAGAGTAACCCCAGAACCCCTGTGACCAGAAAGTGATTCAGGCCCTTTAAGTTCAATATGCAAGACAGGGCTAGAACTATCTCAGCTCCAACAAACTACAATGGAACTGCTCACCTTCCTTCCTCCTTCTTTCCTCAGCAAGTCTTCCCTGTCTCCAGAACTGTGGAGAGGATGTGACTGTCAGTTCACTGGCAGCAATTCGCAGGATACCATCCCAACAATAATCAGAGGGAATAGCGTACAGATGGAACAGGCTGCATCTCTGAATATACCCCCATCAGAGGCAGTTACTGCAAAATAGATCACCCAACTCTGCAGAGAGCTCCTCGTATTTTTACACTATCAAAACACCACCAGGAAATCCAGAGTCCTCTCCACCTAGATAGATTGATTTCTGCTTTTCCACTAGCTATTATCAGCAATATATTTCACTAAGTGCTTCTAACAAAGCAGTATTTCCCCACAGAGTCCAAGACATCAGGGAAAACAAGATGAGAGTGTACCTGTGTAGGTGGTGTCTCCCATTATGCCATTCAAAGTCTAAATGAAATTCAGGTTGATTAAACTATCGCATACACAAAAAACTTTGAAAGGCCATCAAGTTAACCTAATGCAAGTCCTTTCCTAAGTCAGAGTCCTGTTCTAAAGAGAGGGTTATGAAAACACTCCCAAGACTAAGTATTTGTATCGGGATCCAGACTTTTATTTTTCTAAAAATTGAGAAGTTTCTCAATTCAAAGGTACTTTATAATAAACTATTCTGTCCAGAGTTCCAGGTTTTCAAGGATTCAAGCTTCTCATATGGTTGAATTTCACTTCAAGCTTATCTTTGGATTTACCAACTTACTGCTTGAAAATAATCAGTCATGACCAAAAAAACACCTTTATGCATCTAATTACCCTAATCACATGGGAACAGATATTAAATAATGTGATAGATAGCTAGAGCTATGATACAAAGGTATCTAAATTTTAAAAACTGATATCCTGGTCTTATAGTACTTTGTTCTTCAGCAGTTACAATAACCAAAGTTTTTTTACTCAGTTTTTCCAAAATGCACATCTCATCTCTAACCATTTGTTTTGAGATAGGCCTATAAAGCCGGTTATTTTCAGAAGAGCTTAAAACATCTGCACATCTAAATCCCACCGAGCCTTATAATGATATGAATGCTATTTTCCTTATGCCCTCTAGGAAGTCCTAGAAGCACGCTCTGCCATGAAAAGCCAGCTGTTCCTGCTGGGACTGTGCCTAATTCTAGAAAGGCTTCCTCAGAGAGACAGGGAGCATACCTAGAAGGAGTACAGAACATCACATCCTCTCTATTTAGGATGACGCCAATATACCTGATCAGTGCGAGAACAGCTTCCATGCATATAGGTATCCTCATTGCCAGAAACTTTCACAGTAAAATAGCAAAGTCATGATCACGGACACTTGCCACAAATCCCAAACTAAAGAACACCCTCAGCCAGGTTCTCCCATTCTGCATCCTGCCACTCTGCCTCAGCCCACACTGCAAACCTTCCTTTCTTTTTCCTACAGATGCCAGTCCAGACCTTCTTACTAGCAGCATAAATTCACTTGAACAGTTAAATGTTGCCCTACTCAAGGGAAGAATACACATGCACAAACACCTTCTACGCACACAGAGCTCTCCCCAGACAGTTTGTAGCACTTCAGCACAGGGACACAAAGATCCGGCTTTTCAAGAGCGCTATCAGTCCTGTAACAAAGTCCAGGGCAAGCTGACAGCAGCTGGCGATAGAGCCAAGCCCTCTCCTAAAAACATCAGCTCTTTAGTTATCTTCCTCGCACAGTGCTTTGCGCTCCTCCAAACATGGAGCTTTCTTAACATGAGAGGAAAAAGGCAGAGAGAACAAGACGCAAAGCAGCTGTTTTAGTTTACCGGCTGTGGCCCAGTAAAGCAGATAGCCCTAGCGCATAAGATAACACTACAAACATTAGAGCATTCCCTAGGAACAGAATGGGAAAAGGTTTGCGCAGTCAGCGAGATGCTGCATTTCTGCACCTCGCTGCAAACAACAGAAAGCATTTGTGCCCTTCTCATTTAGGGGGATAGCTGCAGAGAATTAGGCATGGAAAAGCTTTCTTTAGGAGTCACTTATTCTGTCCCCGTCACATTCAAAACAATGTTTTTAATGCATGCTTGAGACTTCTTTATCCTATTTCTCTTATTTGTAATAAGGCTTGTAAACAAGTTTTATTTAGACAGTATTCATATCACACATTATTTCCGAAAGTAATACCAAAACCCAGATTTAAAAAAAGAGACTAGAATAGGGTATCTATGTCACAACTGGGCAAATGTCAACCGGCTTGTCTTCAGCCAAGGGCACAGTAACCTCACCAAAGTCAAATGTGACTATTTGGTGCCTCTACTTCTATTTCATAGGAGAACCAAACAGTACTGCAATAATTGCGGGTTTGTGAGATGAAGAGCTCTCCCCAGCTGTAAAGGCTGAACTTCATAAACAGAAGAGAACACAATGTTTCTACAAACCAGACTGCAACAACAGTGTGCAAGAAGCAGCTTCAGAGAAGCTCTCAGAACTGGCATGCATGCCCTAATACCTATTAAATTTCTTCAAATCCAGTGTGTTCTCTTGTTCTAGTAATGTTTATAAATGTCTTTTCAGTACAAGAGAAAATCAGCTATGCAACAGAAAAGCTGAACATGACACATTGTCAAGCTGACAAAAATAAAACTGAAATTTCACTCTTTCTTAGCATAGCGTACACTTGAGTTGAAACCTGTAAGCAATAGAGCATTTTCAAGGAAACAAGATATTAAAGATCAGTGCATTTCTTCAGCGTGCCAAAATGAATCTCCACTGCTTAACCATAACACAAGTAATGAGCATAAGCCTGGAAAAGAGTAAAGGAATTAAAGTTCAAACTGTAACTGTTGTGCACATTCACAAACACATGAAAAACAACTCAAAAGTCTCACAAATGCAAGCTGCAAGCACTGGATAGTGCTGCCCTAGACTCTATGCCACAATAGTAGGAAATGAAAGTATCTTGCTTTTTCCAGTCAAAACATACAAAATATGAGCACACTTTGAACACTAAGCATCTTCCAAGTAGCCTCTCTTCCACAAAAAGGCAGAGGAAAATTTTCAACTCTGATGATAAAACCTCCTATGCCAAACCTGTTTCACTAAGGACTACGTGCAGCTCCCTCCTCTCATAGCCCAGGTCTGAACTTCTGCTTCCCCCCCATCACAGAACTGGCACTTACAGGACAAGCACAAAACAAATGATTCATTTTCTCTGTGATAGCTATTGCACAGAAAGGAAGCTGTCTAGCACTTAAATGATTACGGTTGGGCTTTTCCTTCCCATTAACTAACCTTAGGCATTCTCTCTGTATTTTCAAGTCTGACACTTCACTGGGGTCAGAGCTTTGGATTTCTGACCACGAATCTTCTTTTTCTGTAGAACATACAGAATTCACAGCTCATTGTGGATACCAGAAAGAGAGAAGCACAAAGTTGACATCTGCCCAGGGTTCCAAAACAACTTCAATGGATCTAAGTCCAGGTTTGCAAGGAAGGGCACTTGGAAAGATACAACTATCAAGACAGTGTAAAGAAACTTATCCTCGCGAGGAATAGGGAAGGTACCTTTTGCCCACAGATTCTGGCTGCAGCACTTCCTGGGCTTAGCAACTTCTATAACATTCCCCTGTCAGTCTGTAGGGACTACAACAGCAAAAGGAACAAGATCCCATCAAATAGGGAGACAGCAGATTGCTGCTACTACTACACAGAGCAAAAGAGAATTGAGAAAGTTGCCTTTCACTTGTCCTTAACCAGAGATCTAGAGTGCATATGGAGGCTGAAGACATATCTCAATCACAGAACAAATACCTCCTAAGCCTCCAGTCAGGACACATAGTTCCAGCTTAGATTTGTGGCCTCTCTTCTAACTGTTGAGAAAGGAGGGGATTTCTGTCTTCTGGGGAGAACTTTCAAAAAACCCCACAGTTTATAGCAGCCAGGCCACACAATTTTATTAGTTGTTGTGGTTTTTTTTTTACCACTGCTGTTTACCAACAAAGCAGTTCAAGTTGTGCCTTCACATCCAGCAAGTCAGCCATTCAAAAAAAAAAGACCCTACCCAGAATTTGTTTGTGAAACGTATCTCATATGAGACTCAAAGAACTTGCCAGATCAGGAAAAGGGCAAGTTATTTGCTCATTTAAGTGTTTTAAAAACTCAGATTTGAGCCAAAAAAAGCCACCATACATACTTCCTTCAGCTGGCAAACTGCACATTTTCGTATTTGTCCCTTATGCTCATAAGTAAAACAAGAAAACAGCAATCAGTCTAGGGATTGTTTCAATTTCTTTTCATACCTCATCACCAATGCCAATACCAGTCTAGGAATCATTCACTAATTATCCTTCTACAAGACCAGAAGGGAGCACTTCTACTCATATAGGAGAACCTACCCCTCTCAATCAGAAGTGTTAAAAACAGTCGTAAATATCTGGAGTCTTTCAAAAGTACAATAAAAATACAAGTCAGGTTTACTAAAGTGAATAAGTTGGCATTAGAAAACAGAAGCCACATCAAGCTGTTCTGCCTACTTCCCTTCTGAAGGCAGAAGTACCAATTTCTTTTTTTTTTTTCTTGTTACTCTGATGTTTCATCCCTACTAACAAGCCAAGCTGGAATGGGAAGAGTTCTGCGATTTTCCATACATTAGCCCTGGCAAATTGAGCTCACTCTTTTCTATCAGTTAACTTGAATCAACACGGAAAAAGGTCTCCAAGACACTACCTAAGAACTTGTAGAAGTCATTTCCATAAATTAATTAATTAATTTGCAAGCAAATAACTCAGTTTGACCAGGGGGAAAAAAAAAGGGAAAGAAAAAGGCACATAGGAACAAATAGGGAAGAAAGCATCTGCAGTCATACTGGGTGATATTAAAAAAAGTATACCCAAGGGCATAGTGATTTCAAGAGAGGAAATCCACCCATTGGGAAACATCATAACTAGATGTAGCACACACTGTCTCATACCAGAAGCAGAATGCTACATATTGCAATATGAAGGACAGGATCACTCACTGCCTTGCAAAAAGGGTGAGCATGTGCATATTGATCCTCAACTATCAACTCCAACTCAGTGAAAGTCTGAAATTCCTGTTATTGGACTACCTATTAATTCACTAGTTTCCACTGTATGAAACAGCTCATGTATTGATCTTCCCTGCCTCCAGTTTTTTTTTTTTTTCACCTGTTGTAATAAGACACCTTAAGAAACCAGCAGGTATGACTGCTGCCAGAACTAGTATTATACCAAAAACTGCTATGCTGTATGTTTCAGTACAGCTCCCAGCTTCAACTGCGGAGACTGGCAAAGTTATATGGAATTCAGGCACTTATTAGTCATATAGCTAACATCTTTGTTACAAGACAGTAGCTGGGAGGTTTGCAGGGAAGAATCCAAATTTAGACCACACTCAGCACTCAAGATCTGTGTGCATTACACTGACAAAGCCACTAAACAGTCACAAAACCAGGAATGTATCTTTCTTGGTTTCCTGAAAAAGAGCACTTAATGTTACAAAATTACAAAAGGGGCTAACTAATTAATAACTCGGGGCTGGCCTGAAGAATAGAAGGCTTCAGAGGTAGAGTTAGAAGTATAAAAACCAGAAACTTTCAGACAAAATTGACAGAATAGACACTGAACCAACAGTTTAAAAAAAGATACTGTGAATGTTAAAAGCAAAACAGGCTACCTCCACTAAGTGAGTCCTCTGAAAAGGCCAGACACCTTTTAAAAACAAGACTACCAAGAAAGAGACAATAAGAGAGCAGAATGCTGTATTCCCATTTCTCAAATTATCAAGACTGTAGTAAAATCATAGAACTTCCCTGAGTCTGTGGTCCCTCCTGTGAATCAGCAGCCTTTCAACATTTAAATCAGAATGATAGTTGCACCAACAGAAACATTTCAGAATCAAATACTGAGGGTCTTGCTAAAACATTCATTTGTTAAAGGAACAGAAGTCGTTCATGGGGACCATGAGGTATGACGGAAATTTCAGTAGCACTACAGGTGTCAAGGAGGGACTTCAGTAACACTATAGGCAGGCAAATAGCACACACTATTAATTTCAGAAGCATTCTTGCAACTGAACCCCAACTTTTAGCAGATCAGATTTTATAATGTAACTATGAATCACCAATCCCTTAAAAAACAAGCAAGCACAGAGGGAGGAGGTACCTTTGTCACAGAATGGGCTTAATGCATACAACCATAGAAATAACCATCCCAACATGCAGTCCAATGAAATTGCCAACTTCATCACCAGCCACCCAAATTCTAAATTGTAGAGTATATTAAAAAAGGTTGTCAGGTTCACCCTAACACCATTCACTTTCCCACCTGCAGCATTACTAGGCTTGCCTACTTGGGGATGCAAACAAGTGGTTCCCATTCAAAAAGTCAAAGACAGAAAGTAGGAACTTTATATTAAGATTTGCAGCAAGTGGTAGTTATGCTTAAAAAGAACCCCTAGGGTTCATGACTCTTTTGGGAAGGGAAGAGAAGGTAGAAATTTTTTATTTTGCTTTTTAATACTGTTCTGCAAGTTATGCATTTGTACACACTGTATGTGCCAAGTGGCACAGTTACAAGCTATCACAATTTTCCCAGGCCTGTGTCTATTCACACCCACACTGGTATCTTGCAAATCCACACCCATATGCATATGTAAAAACAGATGTAGGGCTTCGTTAGTATATGCATAAATATTCATTAGTTGCTATTCATGCCCACAAACACGTATATCACATCTGCAAGGTAGTGAAAAGTTCCCTCTTAATGTACTGATCTCAGGAACAGGAAGAGACCTAGATTCTTATCCTAGCTGTGTCTAAGCTTATGAAGGTCAACTACAATACGATAACATTGCATTTCATTTATTTCCCTTCAAAAACTGAGGGGAAACAGACTTTTATCCCCTTTGTAAAATGGCCGGAACAGCTAGAAATGAAAGAACTTCAGTGTAACATTAGATCAATAGGATTTTCATCGGTTTAAAAGGTAACACTACTTTCCTAGATAAGAACAGGCTACAAACAGAAATCCTGCAATGTTGCAAATGCCTATCTAAACTAGAGAGCAAAGTACAGGAGAAAGACAGAAAAGCAACTATCAATATCATTCTCCTGCATGCTCCACCCCAGTTTGTATGAGAGTTCTGTGAAACAGGAAAGACAGCTGGGTCCTTCCTTTCCAATTTTACTTCCTTTCAATTTCTCTTTTAGGCTTTGTATAGATGACTAACATTCAAACCCATCAAGGTTAGGACCTCTCATTTTTCAGTAGCATTTATTTTAAGAGTACGCTGACTACGCCTGGTTTACACTCCTTCACAGGGCAGGCAGGGCATCTTATTTCAAGTCTCTCTGCAGAGAGGTAAGAAACTCCATCCCTGAATCTCCGTGCCTCATCATTAAGCAGTGAGGCAAGTCACCTCCTGTCATTCTCTGAGTACAGTGAGGGTTCAAGTCAATTCCACCTGACCACTTCACAAATAAGTCCTGACACACAGTCCACCCCTACATATTGTTACTTGAAAGCACCATCCTAAGGCAGTAAATAGTGCCCTTCTGAATCAGTAATCATAAAGAGGAACTACATGGCTAGAAACTTCTCAGTTTAACACAAATGGACACTTGGAATTATCCACCTGAAAACCAGCCTTACAAAAAAAAAAAATCAACACAACTTTTTAGTGTTCCAACATTCTACCAAGCTGGTCCTAATCACCAATTAACATGAAAATGCAGTCATTTCTTCAATTATTAGAAGCCCCAAGGTTTTCACATATTCAGTGGTAATTAAGAATGAGCAAGTAGCGTATCTTTTGCTAGTACAAATACTAGGAGGTCATGTATAGGAAGAGGTAGTTTTTCCTTATAAAACCAGTTGATACAGACAGAAGTGACCACGTTCACAAGTGCACAAGAACACCTGAAGAAGTTCACCGAGATAAGAGGGAAAGCACACAGCAGCTAACAGAGAAACTATGTTCTCTCAGAAGTAATGCTCCATCCATCTCTCAGTCCGGGCCCTAGAGACACAGAATGTGGTCAGAACACAGGCCTAGAAAACAAAACCCTATACCAGAAAAAACAGAATGATGATTCAACAGAAACAGTGATTTTACAGCACCTCATCTAACCACTAGCCATACTTTCTCTCCTTTATTAATTTGAATCTGTTGCCTCTTTCTTTCATAGAAGCTATAGCCTTGCAATACTTCTCTTCAGAATGTTCCTCCCTTTTCTCCACAGGTATCAAGTATGTCTTCCCAAATACAAGACCATCAAGCAACAACTTTCCTTTGTCATTCACTGTGCTTTCCCCCATACTCCAAGTAGCACTGACAGTAACCCCATCTTCACTTCACCATCAAACCATCCCCACCTGACTAGTAATGCCATTGCAGCAGCTATGGGACCTGTGACCATGTGTTCCCCTCCAGGTGCCAACCTGATCTTTATCTCCAGTAACCCTGCCAAAGCAATAACCACCCGTGGTGGTCATAGTGGGTGCATGTAGTCGTGATGGCGGTATCTGGGGCTAAACATGGTTTCAGGGAGACAGATAACACCACAATAGCGAAGGGCTAACTTGAGCAATGCTGATCCTGTGGTCAATATGCAAATATGACTATAGGTCAATCATCTTACCTCCATAAATAGTGAGCAGCCCAAGAGCCCTTTGAGCTCTCCTGAAGAGCAACGGGCTGCACGCCAGGATGCCCGTTGAGTAGGGACACCCTCAAGGTTACTCCTTGAGGTTCAGAGATTCTTTCACGCAACAGATCCTCGGTAAGTGACTAATAGCATGCTAAACTTTGAAATCTTAGCTAAGTGATATAAAGGATTGATTGTGCATATATAATCCTTTAAACTGTTGACCAAGTCTGGGACTAGAACTGGATCCAGCTGCACCTAGACTCCTCTTTGAGAAGTTTAGAAAGCAAGGGGGTCCCTTCTGAAACCTTGACTCAACAGGAGGGTCTCCCTGACAGTGCTGTCTGACCCTGTCCTCCATGCAGTAAATAACCAAGTATGCCTTGTCATCTCGAATCTTGCTAAAATACTGTCGCATTTACCATCAAATTTTGTTAAATCCCTGTTTTACATCAATAAATGTATTGCTTCTTCTCTCTATAAGTGAAGTGCATCACTCCATCTGTGACAGGACCCCACAGTAAACCTGACCAGGTTCACTATCTTTTATTCCAACAAAGCTATTTTTAAACCCATATCAGTTTTCTGATCAGATTCTTTATGCACACCCAGACAGCTGTGCTGTGTGACAAGAGGAGGAGAAGACGACATAGCACCCCAGGATAAAAAAAAAAATTGAGCAGCTGCAGATAGGGGGCACAGCTCAAGACACTCCTAAAAATCCCCTCCTTTGTAATTGTTTTCCTCTTGTATTTAGCTTTAATGATTGCTTCTATTGTTTCAGATCTGAAGAACCTGAAGGCCTTAAAGCCTGTCTATTTACTGAAAAGGAATGCACTTCACGGAACAATGTAGCTATAGGAAAGCTGTATCTAAAGTCTGTTTAGAGAACAATGAACAGTTGTCTTGGTTTAGAATCTTCAGATCTGTAACTTTGCTACTATCAATATTTAAACCAAGGGGAAAAAAAAAACACAACTCTCATAGCAAGCACTATATTCACTTTAGCCCACTGGCTCTGCAGTAACAGAGCTTAGCTGAGAAAAGTTCTGGTTTTAATAATGCTGCCATACCAGGGAAAGGAAAATCATTTTTTATAAGTGAAAAGCACAACAAGTCAAGCAAGAAAGGAATTTTGTTTGTTTGTTTCTAGAGTTGCCTTTTTATTTGAAAAAACACAATGGAAGGAATAAAAATCTCAGAAGAATGAAGCAGACAACAGCGCCCTAAGGGAAAAGGAAGGAAGACAGAGGCTGTGCTCCAACAGCAGGCAAAAATTATTGGACTGTAGATCGCTAAGTGGTGCGGAACCAAAGCCCCCCTGACCCAAAAGTATATATTTATGATTATACATGAGCTGTCTTCTCAATAGTTGCCATGCTACAGTATGCCTGCTAAGTGTCTATTTCATCCTGTTTGTGGGGCTTTTTAAAGTCAATTTAATACCCACAAAGATATTCAGCACATCTTTCAGGAGCCTCGGCACAGGAGCATTTACAAGATCACATACAAAGGGTGACCAGAAGTAGTCTTACGCTTTCATTGAAAAATCAAAATGGATCTTTGAACATATGCAGAACATTTGAACTGCTCCCCCCTAACAAAAGGGCCTCCCAGAAAATATTTTCCTAAATACCAGTCACACATGGACCGTTTCACTGGAGCAGACATTCAAGGTCACTCAATCCCCAAAATCCTGCTTTCTCCTCTAGCTGGTTTCTGTGGATCCTCAGATACAAGACCCTTAAAAATCTTCTTCTCTATTCATAGCATCATGTCCAAGCACTTGCATCAAAGCCTGCTATGTTTTACAGACTCTAGCATCAACCAATGCTTCATCCTACATTCATCCAAATTCTCAGTAACTGCACAGCTATTTAATGGATTTCCCCTCCAATCTTGGTAGAATGCATGCCACATACCAGATATTCACTCACCCAGGAGCTCACAGCCTGCCACCAAGGGGAGAAAAAGGTGGGCAACAGCTCTTAATTCTTCTGTGTTTGGCTGAACAGCGTTCTCCCTTCTGTGCGCTGCATTCTGTATAGCCACTGCAGTGCTCAGAGCAAGCAGACTCGCAGGAGCAGCTGGAAAACAGCCTCGCATCTTCCAAGCTGAACACCAGTGTCCATCCCAGATTGAGGGTGGTTCTTTCACAGTAAACCTATCATCTACAGCTCCCTTAGACAGAGGGTGGGTCACAGTGACAAGTGGCCATTGGAAGGTGATAACTAGGGCAAGAGAGAATAATAAAGCCAGAAAAAATCATACACGTGTATGTGTGTGTAGGAAGGGATAAGAATAAGTGGAGCAAATAATGAGTGAAAGAATAGAGTCAGTATACAAAGAAAATTATTTACTGAACAGACTATTTGTGCTGCTGACCTCAGTTCATTCCTCTCCAAGTTTTAACTCCTTATGGTCAGGGCTTTGCCTGAGACAGAGGGTCACAGCTCATTTTTACCACTACCCTCCCATAACCATTCTAAGATATAACCACTATATCCAGCAATGGGCTGCTGCTCAGTTTCAGTGCTCTAGTAAGCTGTCAGAAATCGGAACATACTTACCAAAAGGCTGGTCAGCCCAGTATGTTCTTTCCCCCTCCATCTCTAAAGAAAAGCCCCTTTGAACCCAGAGTTGAAGGGGGTGGCAAGGGTTCATATCTCCACCATTTTTAAGACTGGCAGAAAAAGTCTCCTTTTTGTGAAGTACCTGAATATTATCAGCTTATAAAAAGTTAATGCTTGCCAAACATTCCTTTCCACAACAAGGACTGCTGTATGCAAGTTAATCTCACACCCATGACCTTGGTCTTGCCACCCAAAGATTTTGCTGTCACAACTGAAACTCCATAGACACTGCATGTGTTTGCTGTGCATAACTGTGGCATAAACTCCAGTATGTCACTGCAACTTGCATTTTGCACAGCAGGAGCTATCCCATCAAATGGGAACACTAATATCTTTTGCATTTCTACTTGGGGAAATGGGAGAATAAAAGTGAAAAAAAAATTAATATTATATATTTTAATTCATTACTACATTTGAGAACAGCATCACAGAATCTATTTGCTCTCAGATACCCTGATACTTACTAAGGATATTGCTTCCACATTGGAGCCTACATGGTGAAGCAAGCGGCAAACCTCATTACAATTGTGCAATATACAGTGTAACTTAGCACTAGATGTCATGATCGTGTTACATGGACTAGCATTTAATTTACAGCACTGAAAACACCTTCTAGCCCATGCCACTGTAAAGAAACTTTTCCAAATACAAGCCAAAGTAGACAGGCTGAAGGCTATTCCCTTTCTTCTGCCAGGTGTCAGGACTCCATTCAGTCAAGTCACAGGAATTAAAACTGAGTACTTGCAATTGCCATTGTAGCAAATGAAGCACAATTCTAGTAAATAAATCAATCTAGCTTAAGCCAAGGCAGCTGCTAGAAGGACCATGCTCAGCTACCCACTCTTGTGAATCATTTCCTGAATTGCAGTAATTAGCACAGCATTTTAAGGCAATTCATCCTCAAATCCAACAGAAGAAATTAAAACTCAGTTTTCTGTATTCATCTCTCAGCACTTTATTCCCAGTCCATTTCAGAGTCTTCCCTTCAAGATCTACCTCTTTTGTGACACCAACAGGAAACAGAACAACTGAGACCAGCTAGTGTGCAGCAGGCACTGGCCTGCTGGGTCCAGTCTAACCTGTGCATCTTGCACCTACTCAGCCATCTTGTCCTTTCCTCTGTCTTCACTACTGTCTCTTTCAGCTTTGTTGTACTTCAGGTTTCTGAAATTCCTTGCTTTCTTAAAAGCCTAGAACCAAAGTACTATGCTCAAAAGCTGAATTCACCAGCAGCCGCTGACTGTGAGAAAGCATCATGCCTGTATCATCATGGTTTGTCTGGATGCATACTAAAGAATTCACCACCATTTCGCTCTACCATCACAGAAGCCTTGACTGTCCGGGATGTTTTCCTGTATGCCAGTTGATCCCTGTAGTTTTATGAAACCTGTTAGCTTCTCTCACCCTTGGAAACCCAGACTTTTGATATTTCAAACCTTGAGCTCATTGAGAGTTTGATGAAGCATAAAATAAGTGTAGTTTAACAGTCAAATGAACAACAAAGGGCCTTTTGTGATAGCTGAAGAGTACAGGACTAGAGCAGCAAAGGAATAAGGACTTGGAAAAAAGACAGCCTCTTATATTTGGAGGTGACATTTTGCAACATTTGACTAATCATTTGATTTATCAGTGACATGATTTCAAATGAATACAATAACTTCGTTAAGTGTGATTGCTGTACTGACTGATCTAAAGACTTTAGATTAAGAAAGAAAATTATATAAAGTAGAACCCCTACAATGCTGCAGGAGTACAACACAATAAGGAAATCTGACCTCTTGAAAAACATTTTCTTTGAAATTTTCTGGCAGAGGTTAAACAGTAAAGTCCCCAGATTTTTGGCACAAAGAAGGAAGACTTACAAAGTACTTCTTGAAAAAGTAAAATTATTTTCCTTGTGTAATAGCACCTTACTGCTCCATGGGAGCTACAGTTCCAAGGTTACTATCTCAAGATGCAGCCCATCTTAAGATGGCAGAATTCATCACAAGTGAAAATAAGCTATCTTTTTATGGCAGAGAATGAAGGATAGTGCACAGCAGTTCCTGAAATAAAACATTTGGTTTTGACAATATTTCAGTTTGGGAATGTCCACAAGTTAAACTAGAGTAGAGGAGTTTTGAGGAAGAAAATCATACAAAGTAAACAAGTTGTCTTCTAGAACAGTTTCACCAACACTTTCAGCTAGCCTTAGAAAATAGAAGTGACAAATATATTTTTTCAGTGTACCCTTTTAGAGGATTACTAAACATTTTAATTCCTTCTATCCTAACACTGCAGCATTTTAGAAGACTGTTGCTTCAGTAACTATTTAAAAATAAACTCTCCAGAGAGCAAGTAGCACTAAAACCAAGCCTCTCCAGACTGATGAGACATCTAGACAATCGTCCACAAAAGGGCACATTAGCAGAAGAATTCTCTTACAGAGGAAGCAAACATCTCAAGTGATACTCTCCAAGCAATTTAGCTGTTTTAGATCACAGTTGAGACTGTACCATTTCTAAATTAACATTAACCAGTTCCCCTCCGAGAAAATAATACAGCAAACTGCACAGCTAATCCAGTCCATAAAACATTCCCTGGACACGTTCTATGTTCCTACCGGCTCCTCCTGTTAAGAACAGGCTTATGGCTATTGCTAACAAAATTCAGTAGTTTCTACTCCATGCACCAAAGAAGGGTAAGTCAGTAAACAGCCAGGGGGAAAAAAAAAAAAGCAAATGCCTGTGAGGAACATGAAACAGAAAAAGAGGGCAGTGGATTAAAGGAAGGAAAACATGTAGGAGGAGGAAACCAGAAGGAATGCTGAATAACAAACCTGAACAGTGCACTCTACCCTCTGAAGGCACCCAAAAAGCTAGTTTTCCTAAAAGCCAGCTTTCCAGTGGCACCATGACCTGAGCTGCAAGGATAAGATACCAGAAACACAGTTTACCATTGCTGAGATGCCAGACTCCCTCCCCAGTGGTGCTGAGGTTCAGTCTGACTGTGGCCAGAAGGTGGTTCTGCATCTTGGGGAGGCACTGCGCAGGAAGGGTACAAAAAGAGATGGGAGCAAAAAGTACAGTCAACAATCAAACAAGCAGACCTGGAGGAGATGAGAGAGGAGCTACATGTTGTACACACAGCACACTCATCAATCAAGATCTCCCTCCTGTCCCAGAGGGAACATGGATCAGGAGACTGCTCCCTCCCCTTGTGAACCACACTGTGAATACGCTCATGACCACAACTGTTTGAAGGATTATATCAGCAGACTGTGGAATTGGCTCAGCATACAAACTGGCCACCTGGAATACCTTATCCCTCTTCTGGTTTTAGTAAGTCACATCACTTACTGTCTGGGTAGGACATGAGACCAGGGAAGCGAGAACAAGTGTGGTATGAGTGTAGAGAGGTGTCTGAGGGACAGTTCAGAAGAAAGTCCACTCGATGTCATGAAGCCAGATCACACTGAGTGGAGCTAGAGATGTGGAAGGATGTGCCAGGGACATTTGCCCTGAATGCAAACTGGTTATTCCAAGACAAAGGTTCCCAGACAATGCAAATATATACCTCTCACAGATATAAACTCTGTGGGCTTATGATGAGGTATGTATTTTGCAGCTTTAGAAGTGTCCCACTGAATGATTTGAAGGTTGGTTCACTTCCTGAAATAAATCCACTGTCAAATAATATTCAATATGCTGAACTCAAAACTTCCCAGTATTTGCCATTCTAAATGTCAACAGAAAAATTCTATCTGCTTGGTTCCACTCTCATCTGCTTTATTTAAGGGAGGGGGGGTGGGGGGGGTGGGAGAAAAAAAAAACAACAACCTGCCAAAACCTTAGAGCAGGGACTATGTTACTGTGTTTTAGTATAATATTTGGCACAGCAGAGTCCTGTGTGGGACTCCAGGCACATGTAACGCAACAGGCATTATATGCAATGCAAAAGCAACACAAAAAGTATAACGTACAATGATGGGCTCAGCTGTAGCCCATCTGTCTTTTCTCTCTGAGGGAGCACTGAATACCATCACTGTGGAGAATTATTAGTGGAGATCTGCTACTGATGCTGTCACCTTCTGGATAACTCCTCCAATTTCATAGGTACAAACTCCTCTCTTTCTGAAACACTGGAAGCAAACCAGGTATCACTGACACCCAGCCTTTTCCTATATTTCTGGGATGCGTAAGCAGTCCTGCTCTCCCTGGAAAGTCCACAGTATGTTTAGATTCTGTTTATAAGCAGCAAGACAAATGACACTTACAAGATCTGGAAGAAACTTGAAATACCAGGTGCAAGGCACTGGCCTTCCCAGGCTCACCAAGGAAGCTATACACAAAGGCTAACTCCAAACTAGTCTTTCTGTACAATCATCACAGCAACAGGCACAGCTCTAGAGAATTCTGAATTGGAGGCTCACTTAATTAGTGATTTAACATGACTAAATGAATCATCAAAAGCATGCCACACTCCCCAAAACCGTTTACCCTTCCTAACACAGTCTAATCTGGCTTTTCTTTCTCAAACTGAGCAGAACTCTCTTTACAGCAGATGAAGTACCATACACAATGTACACAGACTGTTACCAAAGAAATAACTTTCTCCTACAAAAAAAAAAAAAGTGAAACATTCTTGAATTTGACTGTTTAAAGCAAGACTCCGAGGCAAACACCTGCCTCCATTCCCAATTTCTGTGCAGAGGAGACAAGCAAGTCTACTGTCCTCTCCTTCATTTCGTCAGTCACATAACCATGATGTTGCAAGTGTTGGAGGACACTTCTCAACACAAGATCTAGACTAGTCTATTACATCGGTATCACTCAGTGGATATCAATTGGTTTTGTGCTCTTTAACTGGGTTTGAGCCAAATTTGGTTTCTTGTTACCTTGAGGTTAATTTCTTTAATGAACCCTGAAAAAACATCAGCAAGTGTTAAATGGTGCAAATCACTACAAGCTGCCGTATGTCACAAAAATGGAGCAGGGTTTATACTATCCTTTTAACAGGACTTGACAAGAGAAGCCTTTTTTAACAATTGCATAAGTATACACGGCATATTTAGGAAGACTAAGAGACGGGCAAGAAGGGCCTCCCAACCATCCCGTTAAATCACGGCAGTTCCACCAAGGCCATAAAGAGATAGAAATGTTAGATAGGACTCACATGGCCACAAGCACTTTTACTTGCATGGCAGAGATAACAAGATACGTTCCCACAAAAATGCTGCTGTTCTGCCTACATTTTAACTTCTATTGAGAAGTCTCCACACAGATTCAGGGTAAAGAGATCTTAATAATTTAAAGGGAAGACACTATAAAAGTTATGCTATCCATTAAGTCACTTTTGAACTGAAATTACTTAGAAGAGTAGAAGATTATTCCCTCAGACTCACCATCCAAAGTTCATTCAAAAGCATCTTGCAGCCATGATGATAAAGGATATAACTAAGTAAAGCTTGAAAGGAAGAAGTTTATTAAACGTCTTCAATGCACTGAAATGTCCTCTTCCCTCAACCACATCAGCTCCCAGCAAGCCTTGCCTCACTTCAAAGCACTGCAGATTCAGATGAATTATTTCCAAACAGCAGGGCAGAAAGCAGTAATAAAGAACAATTTTCCTGCTGGCCAAAGAGGAAGTTGATGCAATAAGTGGGTTATTTCCCAGATTTTAATTAAGTTGTACAACTGGAATCCTAACACAGGCAAACACAGTAAAAGATCCATACCATAAGACAAATATTCCTGCACTGATGTTGGAAACAGCACAGGAAACAGAAAACTGCAAGATTTTTACCTTTGTTTTGTTTCCTACAGTAATGTTTGAGATCAGTCTAAACCAAAACTCCAGTACATAATATGCTACATAGGAACAGAACAAGAAAACACACCTCTTGTACACAGAGACTCCAACTCAAGGGATGAGACGATTGCTGGGCAAGTGGATCCAAAGAAAGAAAGGAGAACAGCAAAAAGGCAAAACCACTCATGAAGATAAGCAGTGGCCTACTCAGTCCACTGCCACACTGTTCTAGTTCATTCAGCTCATGGCAGGGGAGAGCACTCAGAACCTCTCTGAAGTTCTGAAGGCAGAAGATGAGGTAGCTCCAACAACATCTATGGGACTCTTCTTCATGGGACTTCTCTTCTGCCACGCCTCCTTCAGGATGAACAAGGCAAAAAAAGACCACAACAAGGCTTTAGTGAATGCCCAAAAGTTAGCACCATTAACAGGTAGGACATGTAAAATAATTCTCCACAGTATGCCACTCTAGATGACAGTCAAAAAGGACCAAGAAGAAAATTAGCTTATGGTTGTAGTTGTAGGACACTGCATAGGGATCATTCACTAAAAGTCTTAACAGCAGACCAAAAAAAAAAAAACCAACCCCAAAACACCACACTTTCAGTAAAAATGGTCATTGTTTTGAACAGTTGAGTGTCAAAAAGAAATCCAGACACAGAGTGAGGGCAACCTAGACTAGTTTTAACCATGTGGCTAGACACAAAAGATCATATCTCAAAGAGGTTGTGGAGAAAGAATTAAAAAGGTTAACATATAACCCAGATAAAGATCCGGGGATAAGGCAGAGATGACAGGCCGAGAGAGACAGGAATGTACTAAAAAGGTTTCCCTCACAATTTCCACAGCTTTCTTCAGTGCCCCGTCTCAAAAATGAAATGCAGTTTCTCATGTTGTCTATTGCAAAAACAACAGTTGCAGAACAGTTGATCCCTACTGGAGCAATCAGGTTTCTGTTTTCAGTAAGAAGCTACACTGCTGCTGCACACCTTTAGCAGAAAAGTTATGAACTTTCCTTAAGAAGTGTGGGATGAAATAGGTTCCTCTTTCCTGAGACTCAAATAATTCTATTGTTAATTTACTGCTGTCTACCAAGACTACGAAGAACTTGCATTTCCTTTCCTAGTCTCACTGAATTTGAATTGAGTCAATTTCAATACCTCCGAAAGAAAGAAAAACATCCTTCAGTTTCCTCTTGCTACCAAGCCAAATAATTGCTCCTTGACTAAACTTTAAAAGAAAAAGCGGGGGGAAAGGGTGTCAGAAGAGAGGTTGCTCACACAGGTGAGCACCCTTCCTTTCCTTAAATTGTTTCCCATATCTGGGCACTGAATTTCTATCATGAGCCACTCCATACATAACAGCATCACAGTGCCTCTTCAAATCAAGATACAATACAGGCAGGTTAATGAAAATAGCTAAGATTCATGTCAGTTCAGTTTTTACACAAAGAAACCAAATGCTGTCAGAGCCCTATCAGCTACCTATTCCAAATACCTCAAAATTAGGAGACTGTAGGAACAGACAACAGATAATTTGGTGACTGCATGCCCCAAACACTCAGTTGGAATCCAAATGTTTTCATACCGTTCACAAACACCATCTATGTGCAGATCTCATTCCTCAGAGTGTACACTCTTGGGTTCTCCCAGATGCACTTTTCCCTTTCTCCCTCTCCCTTGTGCAATTACAACAGAATATGTCATTCAGCTGGGGGAGGGAGGGGGAGAAAAAGGAAGGAAAGGGTGGTGATTTGATGTTCCTATGCTAGCTTACCTCGTGCTCTGTCTCCACTGTTTTGGACTCCCCTCCTAATAAATAAACAGTGCCTGCCTCTTGTATCTTATCACATCATTTCCAAACAGCAGCATGAACACCGGATCAGTATTACTGCTGCTTTATCTCCACCTATCAAATGATGAACAGCATCTCTGTAGCTGTCTTCTCAGTTACATCCTGCTAGTTTGCAAGGCTAAGATCCATTCCAGGTTCCAGTGCCGCTAGGAGACCTAAGAAAACATAAGCCAGGCTCCCCTTGATGGAGCTCATGTAAAAAGCCACTTCCTGGATTTACCAGTGGGAACTTCCCCCTCCTCCCCTTTTTAAATAAAAGGCAGGATTATCCTTAGGATCTGCCACAGTAAAAGCACTTGCCCAGGAAAACTACCTCAGATCACAACCACAGGAGTACCTCAACAGTATTAGAACAGTCATATAGTATGTTGGCAAAACTGCATTTCACACCCATATATTAACAACAGACCACAGTGTTAAGACAAGCCCCAATAGCACAGATGTGTTTTACTTGTATAACTGAATCTGTGCGAGGACCTTAGATACAACAGATCATACCCACGATTGACAGCTACACTGACAGAAGATTTTAGTGCAGTCTTAGACTCAGCCTTAACTGAAGAGATTCCCTCCCCCTCCCCCCCCCCCAAGCCATTACAATGTAGATCAACTGGCAGAGAACAGATTCCTAAAACATCAGGGATGGAAGCTGCATGGTAGAAACAAGTCTTGACCAAACGGTTACCACAGCTGCCTAAGCCTTCTCTACAGTAACAGCACAAAATTCTTAACACCAAAGAAACTCCACATATGGGCTCTGCTGTTGCTCTCACAGGCAATTTCCTGTGACACAGTCAAAAGAGAGTGGAAGTTTTCTGTCCCTAACAAAGAAATAGAGCAGCAGCACAGACAGTTCTCCCTCTCCCTTTACCTAGAGCTACCCTGAACACTACTCCAAGATTACACTGGCGAGACAGCCCTTGTGTTTGCAAAGGAGAAAAAAAACCCTAATCCATTCATGGATTACTTAAGTGACTGAGAAGTCATTTTGAAATCCTGCAAGATGACAGGAGCACATCCAACTAATGACCAATTCTGCCTCCACTTTCTCCAAAAACAACATGTCATCAGCCCTGCATTACCATGCATACAGCAATAATTCAAGCTGTCTCATGGAAAAGTAACAGTGCTGTAGTCTTTATCAAAGGAGACCTGCACCTGCAAAATAACTAAGATTTCTCATGTGAGGCATGCTTGAAGGATATTTGAAACTCAGAGAGGTAAGAAAGCTTAGAATAAAATGTCATTCTGACCTCAACCAGCTGTGTTTAGGTTTACACCAGGAATATACAGTCACATACTATTTACAGGTCCTTTCTTAACACACAGTATTCAAATTTATTGGAAATTGAAATTCAGATACATGTCATTCATAATCAGCATAACTATTAGGGTTGTTTTTTTTCTGCAAAAATACTTAAGAATAACTGTTAAAGGAACAATCTTTACGGTTGTCCTGTAACATTTCAGAGGAGTTCCCCTGACCATTAATTTAAGAACTAAAGGATTTCCAACTTCACCAATTAAGCTATAAGGTGTACCTTCCAACTGTAATTTAAGATATGAATGAATACAAGTCTTGCATATGTAGCTATATCCACCTGTGTTCTTGGACACAAGTACTTTAGCTGCAAGCTAAGTACAAACATATCTGTTTTCTTAACTGTAGTGGGACTTTTTCTTTTTCAGCAGCAGATGAATGTGTAGTGGAATTTTGGGTGGTTTAAAGGGACACTGACAACTTCAAACTAACTCTAAATCTAGTCTTGTGCAAGTAAGATTTCACAGAATCTTACACCAGTAGAAATATTCCCATGATTAAAGAAGTTAATTCCCATGCAGTGAGTTATTTTTACCAAACACATCCCTGCAGTACAACCAACCCAAACACAACTGCTGAAAATGTGACAGTGAAAAATAAATAGAATAAGTACATTTTCTAAAAGAAATGCAGAAAGAGGTATTAGCACAACTATTGGAAAAAGAAGTCTATTTCAAGTAAGTTCCTAGTTATACACAGAAAATCTTGTTTACTGTGGGTTTTTTAAGCTTGATTAACTTGTAGCTTTCAAAGATTGTAACTAAAAGGGGCCTTAACAGATACTCAGTTTCTGTATATCCCGATTGTCCAGCAAGAGGCCATTTATTTGCTCAGCTTCCCCTAAGCCCCCTACACTAGTACGGACCCAGTCCATTTAAAGCGCAGAATAACCAAGAACCCTAATTTTAAGTCTTAAGTCTAACACTCAAAGAGATTTCCACCAGATTCTTCAGTTTGTTAACCTTTCAAAGCAGCACAACAGAACCAACAAAGGAAGTGGCATTTTTTTGCAGTGCCACACTTGAAAAGTATTCCTCCATCTCAACAAAAGTTATTGTCGATTGCTCCACAGCACTAACCTTAAATGGATGACTGCATGAGGTAAGAGATGACTTCTTTGGACTATGGAATGAAGCTGTTACAGTGACTGCATAAGCAGGTTTTTATTATAATAAGAGAAGGAACCCTATGTTTAAAAGCAGTTACGCTTAAGTATTCTAACACCCTAAACACATCTTAGGACAACAGCCTGCAGATATTAAGTCCGTATCACAATAAAAAAAAAAACACAGCAGAACAGAGGCAAAAGTGTTATAAAGCTGGACATCCCTTGTACTGAACGTACCGAGAATAACAATAAAAAGGCTCAAGGCTTAGGTCTGCGAGACAAGCCGAAGTCTATACAAAATGAGGCCGGTATGTGCCATTTCTCTCGGGTGGGTGTCACCACCTCTCTGACGGTGGAAGCACCAGGAGCACTTTATGACACTGTGGTAGTCATCGCTGTAAAGTTTACCCGCGGCATAACGCAACCCGCGCAGCGGCTCTCAGCGATACAGCCGACGAGAGGGAGCAGCAGACTACACCGAGGCAGCCCGGGGTGACCCAACCGGCGGCGCAGGGCGCTGCCGCCCGCCCGGGACGAGCAGCCGCGGACAGACCCCGCACCGCGGGGCGCCCCTCCGCCCGCCCGCACCCCGCACAGCCGCTGCCGTCTCCTCCTCCTCCAGCCCAGGATGAGGTGCCCCGGTACCTTTCGCTGAGCCACCCGCCGCCAGCGAGGGAGCACTCAGGGGGTCCCCGCGGCGCACGCCTGGACGCCACCGCCTCGTTCCTCCCCCGGCGCCGAGCCCTATAATCGGGTCAGGGAGCCCAGCTGCGGGCCGCCCCCCGGGGATCGGGTTTCGCGGCAGTGTCCTGCCGCCCTGCGCCAGCCGCTGCCGCTCCCCACGGGCCCGCACGGCCCCCGCCCCGGCCCGGCGCCGCGCAGAGACCCCCCGCGCCGCTGCCAGCGCCCGGGGCGCCGCGCCAGGCCGCTCCCCGGGCGATGCCGAGGGATGAAACGGATCCGCCGCCGCCACCACCACGAGAAACGCCTCCCCCCGGCGCGACCGNTCCGCCCGTCAGGCTGCCGGTGCGGAGCGGAGCGGCCCCGGCTCGGCCCTGCCCGCCACGGGAGGGAGCGGGTGAAGCGGCAGCGGCGGCGCGCGCACACCTTGGCAGCCCCCGCCGCCTCGGCTCGGCTCGGCCCCGCCCCTCTCCGCTCCGCGCGCGGGGGAGCGGTTAAGGCGGGGCGGGAGGAGGAGCGCGCGCAGGCAAACCCAACCCCCGCCCTCCCGTTCCCTTGAAGCGATACACGGGGGTCAAGGGGAGGGCGGCGGGAAAGCGGAGGCTCCAGCCGCCGGGCCCACCGTGCTCTTTGAGAGTAGGTGGGGGGGCGAAGGGGAGGAGAGCCACAGCGACGGGGACGCAACAGGCGCGGCGGCGAACAATAAAAGGACGCTGTTCCCCCCGCCCCCCAGGCCCTTTCACACTCTTGGCTCCTCCCCCGCTCCCGCGCAATGGTACGCTCCCACCGCTTCGAATCACACAGGCCGGGCGGGGATTCGCTGCCTTGGCGGGGTGGAGGCGGGGCCAGGGCGCGCGCCCAAGGCGACTGGCGGAGCGGCGATCGAGGGGAGTGAGAGGGAGAAGGGGGCGGGGCGAAGCGGCAACCGTTTAAAGTGCCGCGGGCGGGGGTTGGCGTTCGCGTGCGGGGAGGCGCGCGCCCGGGGCGCGCGGGGGGACGGTTGGGGCGCGCGAAGGGCCCCGCCCGCCCGCGGCGGTCAGGGCTGTCGGGACGGGCGCCGCCCCGGGGCCTTCCCCGCGCACCGCTCCCGTCGCACCTACCCGGGCAGAGCGGGCCCGCTGCCGTTACCCGCCGCCTCGAGGGGGGAAGCGAATGTTTCCCCGTTCGAAGTGAACCTGCTGCCGACCAGAATCCGGTGAAGAACTTCCCACCCACCCACATTTCTTCCCCCCCCGGGACAAAGCGACCGCAGCCCTCCCAGATGAGGCAAGGAGAAGGAGGGCCCTCTCGCAGGCCCGGCCGCTGAAACAATAGGGGCCGCCAGACAAAGCGCTGCCTGTCGGCGAGGCTGCTGGCACGAGCCGAGGTGTGCGCTTGGAAGATTTCCACGCACCCTTCGCGTGTAAATGCGAAACGCTGATGAAGCCGAGCGCAGGGGAGATGGCACGTAAGGAACCGGCAGGGGAAAGGTGGCAAATCAGATCTAAAAATGGCTGGAGAGACGCTTATAAAATCATCGTGAGAAAGGGCTAAATATATTTTTGGTTCGGGGTTGGCTGAGGAGAAGCTTGGAGCGGTGGCCATAGCAACTCCTCCTTGTTTGGATCCTGCTGCGTTCGGGAAAATAGCTCATTGCCTGCGCGCTCTGCGAGATGAACAACATCGCACCCGATGAATGCCTGCTCCCACTGTCTTTGTCTCCTGCAAATTGAATCAACTTGGAAGACCCAAATATTGACTAATCCATCAGGTTATGCTGAGGTAATAGTATAGGTACTGGATGGACAGGGAAATGACAAACCCCTGTTCTTCAAGAAAGTACTGAGAGGAACAGAAACGTTTAGTGTGTGTATGTAGGCTTATATATATATATATGTATGCACATCTGTTTAATTTTTTAATGCTCTCAGAAGCCACTGGTTACTGGCTGAATGCTCTGCATCTGAAATAGCAGTCAAGAAGAGCGCTGCCAGTTCAGCATATACATACACCCACATGTTTGTGTGCATATATATACATGTTTGTATACTGTTTATATATATGTTTCAATTATATCTGTACACTTTAGTGTGTATAAGCAGTGCACACATACTTGCTATCTTTGCCACGGTCAGCTGAGTATGCCCTTGAATTCTTCAGCCAAGGGAGCCAGTCAATGTGCACCTGAATAGAGCAGGAATGCGAACCAACACAGAAGCACTGTGAATGACCCAGGGATTAGCAATCAAGTACAAACCCAGGATAATATAATAGCAATGGTATGCCAGTTTTCCTTTAAATAGGCTGCTCCAACTGAGCTAATTCAAACACCTTTCACATCCAGACCTGCACAGTCCCAGTTCCCTACCAAAGCCAGTCTTACACCCTATCTTAAGAGAAGTTTTGATCTCCATAGTCTATTAGGGATTTTGGCATGAAAAGCAGTCAGGTACTGCAATAAAATACGTGATAAAAACCAAAATAGTTACCGTACGTAAGAGATGCATAAAATGAGCTCATGACATGGCTGAGGAAATTCTTACTACAGCGTGGTGTGATAAATATCAGCCAGAAGTGCACAATTCCCATATCACTATCTATATCCCTGTCGGAGAACAGATGGAGGAAAGCCTTAGCTGATCTAAACTTGGCTCAACCCACCCTGTTTACTGATGGAGTTTCCATGAGCGTAGAAATTAGAGCTACTGGTTGCAATCACTTGAGAGCCGTAGCCTGCTGATTCAGCTTACGTGTTGGAAAAGCTGGCAAAGACGCCTGTCCTTACCTGAGCAGATGCACGAAGTCATGCACATAAGAGTGCCAAAGGGCAGTAAGAGCTCCAGTCAATGGATATTTCCGCCTTTGAAGTCAGTGAAGGTCACTGACGTAGTAGCTCTTTGCAGGGGAGGCAGCAGCCTGTATTACCTGTTTATAGCCGAAATATCAAGGTGTACTCCTCTACCAAGACGCAGGTTGAGGATGTGTTAGATTATTGAAAAATGACAGCAGATGGAGGAGAGGGTTTACATAAAGGAGACATTTTTAAATGCTCTCAAAGGAGCCAATGCGTACAGTGTGTCCACTGATTACTGGCTGAGCACTCTGCCTCTGAACAGTCAGGAGGAGGGCTGTCAGTTTAACAGTAATCTTTGTAAAATGCCATTAAGGACCCAAACAATTCCCATTAGGGAACTGAAGAGCCATCTGCATTCTAGCATGAGGCTGCCTATGGCATCCACAGCAAGACTTGTACGTCTTGGCTTTGTATTTTGGAATCCAGCAGCAGAGAGGCTTAGTCATATGACGGGGTTATTTGCATCATTATGTTGTCAGATTCCCAGAGGAGTTTTCACAATGCACTGTAAGAGGAAGGGTTTAAACAAGTAGAACTAAAGCAAAAACAAAGCACTATACTTCCTTTGCATGTCTCTTTTTCACTGCATGCATGTGGTGTTCAGAGTGGGAGGAGGGTGGAAGGCAGTACTGTACAGAACTTTAGGCTAATAAAGTGCACGCAGAAAAACAAGGGGCTGCAACATCAGTACAAAATGGGCTACTGTGTATAAGCAAGCTAAGACAGCTGAAATCCTGCATCACAGCCTAGTAGAAGACTGATGTTCCAGGCTGGTGATGTGCAAGGTAAGCCCACTGCCGTCTCTTCTCTGAGGACTTTACGGAATTGCTGGTTTGCACTGGGCTAGGTAACAGTCACCTCATCCCAGCCAAGCGGTGATTCCCTATGAATGAGTGAGTGCTTGCAAACACTGTAAAAGTGGGTGCCCGGCACTCCAGAAGTGACCGCTAGTAAGCAGAGCAGCCATCGAGGCAGCAGTCCCAAACCAATCCAAGGAAAAATACTGTGGTTCAGGATTCAGATTTTAAAAGGAGATGAGCTGCTACTGCTCAAAATAAGGTTAGAGTGTGGTACCATGTTCCATTTTGAAAAATCAATATAGAAAAATAAGGCCTGACTTTTTTATATATTCTGTTTCTAAGAGAAATTATGGAAGGTTCCTAAGGGCCAGGTGCTGCTCCCAGTTAGACAAGGAGTATAGCAAGGAAGGGAAGTTACAAAATAAAAGCCAAGAGTTTTTGGTATCGCCATGATTTCAAAGCTATTTTCACAGTAAAAATGGCCAAGGAATCTTGAATTCTCTTCTGACAGTCTTCCAAGGCTCAGAACTTGCCAGGTGCATGACTGCTCCTGCAGGAATTTGTAATCTCTTTAAAAACCAAGAACAGCAAATTCCACTGGAAGCATACTGTCCCGGAGCAGAGTCCCCACATCTGGAATTAACAAGTAAGAACACAGCAAGTGGATTTTCAAACGAGGAGGTGATCACCGAATTACAGGGCTGTAAGGGATACTGAGAGGTCATCTAACTCCATCCCTGTGAAAGCATCTCTGTTCCATCTGGTTTACCCCTTAAAGACCTCCCCAGTGCCACAGACACCACAGTCTATCCAGGCAAGATATTATTTTCTTATGATTCACTCTTTTTGCCTTTAGAAAGTTTTCCCTAATGATTAACCTGGATCTCTTTTACCATAATTTACATCTACTTCACATCCTACCCATCACAGAAAAAGAAAACATTTGTTCCTCTCACTCCTGCAACAGCCTTTTAGATGCATGAAGATTTATCATGTCACTTCTTATTACATTCCCCAGACCTAAAACTCCATTTCTTCTTGCCTGTCCTCCCAGGTTACGTTGTGAGACCTCTGGTGATTCTCAATGTTCACCTTTGGTGACTCTCACTTTAGTCCATATCTTTCCTGAATTTCCCTGTGCGGGAACAGCACACAGCATGTTCCCACTTGAGGCCTTACCAGCATGATGTAGAATGGAAGTAGCAGTTGGTGTGTTCTGCAAACATCCCTCCTGTTTATACATCTTAGTATGATGTTTATAGTGCCAGAGGATTTCTTTTGCTTTCCACATATGTGGCAGTATTTGGAAAAGTCAAGGCTACAACATGAAACCAAAGTGTCACTGAAGCATCTGAGATGTCTCCATTAACCAGATCTCTTAACTCCTGTTTGCAAGTGTTTCTGCTAAAATTCACTGCGTTTAAATTGCTACCTGCTGGAGGCAATTTAATTGGGGATCTCCTTGATGAGTTAAAGTCTTATTTTTTGATACTCACATCTACTTGGACACCTAGAGCAATTTTTTTTTTTTTAAAATGTAAAGGTAATCTGTATACAAATCAGCAGCTGAACGCTTCCAAAAGAGGAAATGTTTCCAGAAGAAACTGAAGGATGGCAGGGAATGTCTGGTCTACGGAGGTCTTAAAATTTGCTGTATTCAGCTGTAACTGTTAGCAGGAAGAGTTGTCCAATTCTGGAGAAAACATAGAGCTGACTTCCTAAGCAATAACACAGGTGTTCAAATTGTGTTTGAAATACAAGGCAGAAGTCATCAACCACTTGGCATTCTCCTGATGCAAGTGGTTATTCACTGCATAAGCATTTGAATAACTGTAATATTTATAAAACGATGCTATTCAACCTCCTTCCGCCACCCCTGAACACACATGCCCACACGAATCTGGAGTGATGTTGTGTGCAGGGGTGGGAGCTGAGTTCCAAATAAATTGCTGGTGGTGTTTTATTACAAGAAAATAAATACAAGACTAATTCACTTGAAAAAACTACCTATTGGCTCACTAAAAACAAGTAGAAAGTTCTCTAGGTAAAAACTTCTCCAGTTCAACAGGGAAATAAAAAGCCAGCCCATGAGATCCAGTAAACTTTGATCACGTAGAAAAATGTTTCCCACCCTTCAGGCTAAGAAAATAAGCTTTCAGATAGGAACTGATAAGGGAAGTTTCTCTGGGGCTACATGCAAATCTGCATTCAGTGTAGACTTAAGCATTTGGGAGCATTTTAGGCATAAGAGAGGCTTCAGGTCTGTGCATACACTCTGTATTTCACCGCTCACAGATTTTCCAAGCAGTAAAATAGAAAATTGTGGCTGGGTTTGCTGCTATGACTCAGGACTGTGGGCATACAAGAAGCTAATGAGAAACACACAACTTTCACTTCACTATACTGTAAATTTTTAAGCAGAGGTAACCCGAAACAAAGGCTACACAAGGGCAGAAAACTCCCTCCCCAAACTGTACAGCATGCTAAGGGCTGGCAAGAGTAACCCGGCTGAGTTTGACTTCACGCTTCCTTTAAGAACAACATCAGGTCAGGTGTGTAAAGATCATCTAAAGCAGTAAGACAAGTGCTTTTCAATGAGCAAAATATAGGTATGCAAGAAGAAGACCATACCCAGCTGAAGTACTACTAGACTGTTGCTGTACTATGCAATTAATGTATTAAACAAAAAATCAGAAATACAGCATTTCCTTGTACTCAGCTAGTCCCCAAGAACAACTAAAGGAATGGATTTAAATGGA
Source organism: Anarhynchus alexandrinus (assembly GCA_008711295.1). Taxonomy (NCBI): domain Eukaryota; kingdom Metazoa; phylum Chordata; class Aves; order Charadriiformes; family Charadriidae; genus Anarhynchus; species Anarhynchus alexandrinus. The sequence continues at coordinate 3,426,293 of VUYV01000094.1, read as the reverse complement.
CCTTGGTGAAATTTAATAGAGAGGAAGTCCTGCGAGGTCATCATTGAGACACTTTGTTGGTTCTTCACCTAATTTGGACTATACAAATTCTGCACAAAAGCTGCCTGTGCAGGGCACCCCCTGGGACTGGTTTACTCCATGTAGTATGCATTAAGGTCTAAAAGGCATGTTTAATATTTTGAGTTTGGATTAGGGGAGAGCCTGAGGTATGTTTTGTATACTTGTTTTTAAAGCAACAGCTTTTTACTCCTTTAACCAAATGTATAGAGCGACTGCCTCGTGGCGTTGTCTAGACATAACTGACAGCCCTGAATCTCAAAACAGGTCTGGAAGTTTTCTTCAAACTCTTAACTTACCCATGGTTAGATTCTCTTTAGCAAAAGGTGGCCCTGGTTGAGAACCTTATTGCTTTTCTAGTACTATTAGGTTTGTCCTTTGACAAGCTATAAAAAAGACTCTACCTGTGTCCCATCCAAATTCATCACTGTTTAGAGAAGCATTAATAAAAAGGGGAAAGTAAATCAATGAAGTCACTTTACTGATCCTGAGAACGTGGAACTACTATTAATAAAACATGTTGATGTTGTTTTATGGATAGGTCAAAGTCCTGGTAAGGGTGTGTTTGTCATTCTAATTTATGTGCAGTTTCATCAACAAAGTATTTGTTATTGCAGTATTGTATTTATTCATCTCCTGTTTTCCTCCCCCACAGCCAGAACATCTGCTAAACGTTTCTGAATCTAAGCTTGTTGGGATAGGGCCCATTACTTTTACATATTTATGAACTGTGTGGTACACTGGCATTCATTCAGCAAAGACTGCTTCCCGAGGCTCATGCGCGAATGACATAAACCGGTATGGGTTTATGTGCAAGAGGTCCACATGTGTAGGGGTCACGGAGGGAGCTGGAACATGCAGGAGTACTTAAGCTCCACTGCTGCAGAACTATCCGCTAATATTTGAGTGATGCAGGAACACAAAAAAGGAAGAACAGGTATTTATGGTGTCCTAAGGAATTGTAATGAAGAGTAATGGGATAAAACTGAACTAAAAGAATTTGTATCTGACTCCAGAAACATCCTCTATCATCAAAATATTTTCAAGTCTGGTCAAACAGTCCAAAAAAGCAAAAGCTACTATGCATGTGTTAGTTATAACAGACTGGACAAAGCAGAACACAGGACCAGTTATGGGAGTGGAAAAATGAACAAATATTTCATTTCTGATTTCTGTTTTTCTTCTGTTGTAGCCCAGCCTCTCAGGCCAACACTCACACAGACTCAGCTTTATACTATTTACACACTGGAGGGAGTGTATTCTGCTGTCATTGTGCGGAGAACTTACACATGTGACTGCCATTACCATGAACAGAAGCTATGTTCATAAATTGCCCTTGTGTGCCTGCACGGAGCGGACCTGTCCCTGTTTGCCTTTCTGGCTGGATTGCAAACAATGCCTTTCCAAAGTTGAGGCTGTAAGATTTTCAAACCTCGTGAGAAAGAATGTAGCCCATCTCCTCTCAACTGTGAGAGCCATCCATGCTTCAAGGATCATTTGTCTGCCTAAATCCATGCCAGCAACAGAGCACAAGCACAATCACAGCCTAATAGTCTTAATGAGATTACAGCTAGAGATGCCCCAGTGCTGCCGTCTGGCCGAGGAACAGAACAAGCACCAAATTCATCTGGAGAAAAAAAATCTCCTTGGCTTTCATGTGGGCAGGCTGCAGGTTGATCAAGATTTCAGATCTATGGTGTACAAGATCCCTTTGATTTCTTTTTTCTTACCTTTTTTTTTTGCAATGTATTATTATTTTTTACAAAACAGCATATTCTTCTCATGGATCTCTGGATTTAATTAATATTTTTCAGGTTATAATTTAAAACTGATGTTCATACTGCTCTAGCACGATTACATTTACAGATACCCATTGTTAGCCGTGCTAGATTAATCTCACCCATGGCTTTTGTACGTTTGACAACTATCTGTCTGTATGCTTGACTATGACATCTATGTGCTACTGTAGACTGTGGTGGATCCTTGCCAATATAATAATTTTTTTTCATCTGCAGTTTATCTGATGCATCTGTTTGGCTCACTGGAATGAAATTAATTGTAACTCTATCCTACATAGGGCAAATACTCTTTCTGCACCTGTTCCAAGCAGCATTTGGTTTACTTACTGCTTAAATTCCTAATCTCAACAAAACCAAATAAGTTAGCATGTATAACAAAGGCTGGAATCATGAATTAAATGAAAAAGCTGATCTTTGGATAGTACCATATCAGCTGGCTAGAGTACAAAACCTGGTATCAATGCATTAAGGTACAGATTGTGAAACGCTCACTGCAAACTGCAGATACTGCCTTGCAGATTTCATCAAGGTTGCTGCGAGAAACCTGCTATTAATGGGTAAGTCTGCAGCTCCTGCAGGACTTCATGCCTAAAAAAGAAAATACAGTAGTAGTGCGTTCATGGATTTTGCATGAAGCCTATTTAGAAGAGCTAGCACAAAAGAAAATTCCTTCCCTTAGAAACAAGAAACCCCAGAATTTTATAGTCAATAACAAACAATAAATAACATTTTCAGCAGAAGGTACAAGAGGCTGGCTGCGTCAGTACTCACAGAGCAAGGCTGCATAAGTGACCTTCTCGCACAAGTCAACTCCTCCCCGACAGGTGCTGATAGTTCGCCCGCCTCTGCTGGGGCAGGTCGCTAAATTAGAGCCCCCTCGCCATTCATCGTGCCCTGCCTCCGTGCAGGTTTCTCTTTCGAGAGCTCACACAAACGATTTTCTCTTTCTCTAGGCTTGCAAGGTAAAGCCAAAGTAAAAAGGAAATGGGATCTGGCATGCAAATCTCCGTCTGTACGTCTCTCCCAGAGCATCTCGCAGGGTCTCAGGGAGACTGTGCGATGATGGGTCTGGCTGCCAATTTGTCATTGTTGCCGTGGTAACGGAGCCATGGTCCCCTGTGGCTGGGTAAGGGAGCGGCAATGGGAGCACCAAATGTATGTATTGCCTCCCCCTTTGAGGATTCCTCTGACCTGGGTAATCCACCCATTTATCAAAAAAAGGCTGTTTTATTCAGAAAGTTCTCCCCCTCCCCGCTTTGGCACACACACGCTTTGGTTACTCCACTTGTGGAGCTCTACAGCATCTGTAAATCTTGTTTGTATGGTATAGGAAAGCTGGCATAACCCCGAGAGAGCCACTCACTTCCTCTGGGAAATACGATGTCATGTGAAAACAGGAAAAAAGAAACCTTGTTCTGGTAAACATCTGAACATCAGTACATGCTCACCAGTGTTTGAAGAGGAGCTAGGATGGAGTGATATAATTTTGTCTCTCCAAGCAGGTGAATGAGCAGTTGAGACAGCAATACGGTATTTTTCTGCCAAATGTTTCTCTGCCAACACAACTGAGTGCAAGTGTGCATGTGAGGCCCTATTACAGCTACGGGGCAGGCAGAGTTCCTTTGTTCCTGTCCCCTCGACTGAAAAGTCTTGATGTTATCCTTTCTAAGCCTTAATATTGCTGTTTTCTACTTGTTTAAGATATTTTTATTGTAACATTAACATAAATATTATCAGTAATGTTAGGCAGGACAGTCCACAGCAGCAGAGACTTACAGACCCTGGGCTGTAGTTAGAAAAGCAGCCAGGACTGCAGAAGCAGGCGTTATTTTGCTGGACAATGAACAATTCAGGCTTGTTTTGGAAAGCAAATCCTTGGATAATTAAATAATACCACTTGTTTACGAGACAGACTATCTCATCTTCTTAATAAAATGTTGCTAATGGTTCTTTGTTACTTTCCTTATTATTCTCTCCTAATGCCAAGTGCTTTTTTTAAGGTAATGGATTTCCTCTCTCAGGACGCCAGTAACAAACACAGCTCTGCATGCAGGTAGGTGGTACAGACGAAAACAAACACACAGAAGTAAAAACCACACATTTGTTTTACTTGACTAACTTTCCTATCCTCACTTTGAACTCAAGTTGTTTGAGCTTTCTCTGACAGTGGCTCATCACAACTTGTTGGGTAGGGACAGGCCTCCAGATGCCAAAATCCAAATATTAAAGATCCCATCATGACAGGAGATTAAGTACATTTTTGCACCACTATAATTTGAAGCAGCAGAGATGGGACTAGCTCAGAACAGCAGTATCAGCCAGAAGGGTTAAAAAGACTTGAACCAGATTCAGAAAACTGTGAGTGGGCTAAAAAAAATAGCAGACATTAAAAACAGTAACAATTCAAGTATTTTTACTTGTCTTTGCCTCTGCCTTCGGATTCAGTTTTCCAGCTTTTCTCCAACACACCACAAGGATTATAATTTTATTTGGTTTAGGAAAAACTTCCATTTCCCCCATGCTTATATGATTATAAAACATGGGATTTGGAGAACATCACCAAATGCAGTGATGGCCATGACAACACCGCTAGATTTGGCAGTGCAGAAGCATCTCTGCAAAGCAGGTAAGCCCATTTAAGGCTGGTCTCAGGAAGTCTGGAGCCTTCACATTAAAGATGCTGGGCTTTAACAGCATCCCCCCCCCCTCCTTCCATGGTGGCTTAGTGGCTTGTTCAAAACTAGTTCTGAGTACACACAAGAGTTATGAGCATCTGGTTCCACACAGATATGAAGTTAATAAAAATATGATGGCATATTATAAAAATCCATGTTATGGGCATTTTATGGCTGTTTCTTCAGCAATCTTAAATGAGAATGGAACAAGATCAGAAACTGAACTGCACACTTAATCTTACACAAGGAAAATGCTGGTTGGTACATATAATTAAATATATCTGTTTTGCTGACACCGCCCCCCTTCCCCCAGACATTTTTATTCTTGGCTTAGTGGAAAAGACTTGGTGGCTTTGGGTGTGATAGCATGAAGCCATTCAAAATGAAGCTGTCCCCTGAAGAAGACAATCCTGAGAAGGAATAACGCTGGCTAGCAGGGGGTACGAAAGCAGCAGAGGAACGTAGGGGAGAGGAGGTGGCTGGGTTTGGCCTGCAGCACTGCAGGGCCTTCTCCATTTGCAGCTTTATCTTCCTGCAGTCAGAGCACTAGCTAGAGCTATTTAATGGGATCACGAGGGCTGCTGTACCATTACGGAAGAGAGTATAAAAATGACAGCAGCTAATAAGCACCGATTTCTCATCAGTCGCCTCATCAAGCTAATTTCACAAACAGACGGTTTCGGAGGCTAAAGGGCTGGAAACGACATTCCGGCTGCTGGGTCCAGGCCAGTACAGAGAGAGTACATCCCTGCCCCTGCACACTTCAGTCTCAACCAGAAACAAGAGAGCTACTCTAAATGTACATCCACAGGAGGACATAGATATCATAAACTGACCGGGAAGGCTAAAGGCACAGCACATTCATTCTTCCTAATGATTAAGAGGCAACAGGAGCGGGAACATGAATGTTCCTTTGTCCATAAATGTCCAGACCACATTCCTGGTTGTCCAGTACACTCACAGAAAGGAAGGCTTTGTCTGGAGCTCATGACTGAGGACAGCAAAAAGGCCTTAAAAAAAACCCCAAACTTGGTGGACTGGGGGAGAAAACACACCTTTAATTGAGGAGTTAGTTCAGAGGAGGCGTTCATGCATTCAAGGGAGGAGGCTGGCTGATGTGAAGGGCAGAAACTGGAGAGAGTTGCATGTGTGGTCTGAGAGGATAAAGGCAGGGAGTGTGTGTTTATGTGTGTAGGAAGGGAGCGGATTGTTTGTAGTGGGAGTGTAGTCCATGCATGTAAATTGTAGAGGTCAAAGCTGAAAAAGAGCTTGTTGGCCTTTTCACTTTTCCTTCTTGTAGCCACTGAAGATTTGAAAAGTTGAATTTTCCGCTCATTCCACCAAAGGATCTAATGCAGTATCTCTGCTCTAGTATCATCAGTCACTAATTAGGTAATTCCGACCAAAAAAATATGTGACAAGATTGGTTCTTCCAAACATAGAGGTTCATTTTTACTTAGTATCACTATCCAGGTTTTTTTAAACATGCATTTAATTTTTTTTTTTTGCTCTGATCTATAGTTAGCCTTGTTAGGAAGTGTCTATGCTGTTTTTCTATTTTTAAAAGATGGGCCCACATTTACTCAGTTTTTGCTTGAAATTCTGTGGTGAGCTGTTGGTAAAATTAACTCACAACCACTTTTCAAGGCTATTAGAAAGTTATCACCACACTACAGTATGTTCTTTGCTAAATGATTTGGATATGCGAGGCTTTTTTCACAATATTTCCACACCTGATTTTCATGGAGATCCTCGTTCCTGCTTGTCTATACTATTAACTGCTGCTATGCTCATGCATGTTATTGATGGGTTTCTGGAAAGCTCAGCCACTCAGCAATTTTATAACTGCATTATAAATAATTCAATCAGCTGTTCTTCCCCACATCTACTTCTCATTTATTAATGGACTTTCTTTCTAGGCAGTATTTTCTCATCTCTCATCACCATCCAATATATATACTTGGGGGAGGAATGTAATTAGTTTTGCGGTCCTTCTGCCAAAACTTCCACTGGCTTCGGTCTGAGATTTGCTTAAAGAATACCTGATTATACCCTGTAGGAGCTGGTCCTATTTCTGTACACCAGGATAAGGTTGAAGTGAGTGCACACAGGTGGGCAATAGAGTCTCATGGGCATTTTAACCCACCAGCATTTCAAGAGAAGCACGAAAACGTGGGTTTATACGTATAAGAAGAAGGTGAAGGACATGGGGTAAACCAGGCAAGGTGAAAGAGGATTCTGTTATACAAGAGGGGAGCAAACTGAAGAATTCATATGATTAACTTATGTTAAACTCTGTTTGGTTGGGGTGTGGGTTTTTTTGGTTGTTTTTGTTTGTTTGTTTGGGTTTTTTTAAACTTTTCAAATAACAAAAGAGTGGATTTTCTTTCTTCCCCCTTTTCTGTCATCAGACAGCTGTGCAAATATTTCAGCATGTGATTGTGGAAGCACAACACTGAAAACTTCTGAATTGTGCCAAGAGAAAAGTACAGGAAAACAAAAGGCAAAAGCCTGGAGTAGATCTAGCTGCCAGGATCTCCTGTCCCCAGGGGAACTAAACAGAGGAAAAGGGAGAGAAAAAAAGGAGAAGTCTGATAGCTTTCATTGCTTACAGTGACAGTATCCCAGGTCAGAAGGAAACATAGGCTTTTGTAGTCTTTTTGAAGGAGGGTAGCAAAGGTATCAGAGCAATTAGCAGTCTATTAAATCACGGCTTTCTTGAAGGTTGTTGGCTTGAGTCTGCAGCACCAACTGCTTGTATTGTACCTACTTAAGATACTGAGTTCTCAGGTTGCAGGTAAATTGAAAACCTGACTTACACAGTGCCCTATGTCAGTCTTTCAATTTGGGAAATCAGACCTATGTGCTTGGTCTGTGGTTATACTGGCCTGGCATGAAACAGGTTTTCTTCCAGCAGCTTAAGGGGTTCATCAGCAAAGCAGTGATTCAGGCCAGCTGACTAAAAACACATCTCTTCACAGGTTCGCTCAGGAGTTTATGCTATGTAAGTGTGGGCAGCAGGTGATAACACAAACCTAAATATGCCACAGCCAGGAATCAAGTTGCACTGATTGCACTCTGCCAAAGAATCCTATCTTCTTACTGCAGGGGAACAAATTAATCCATAAAAAAATTAGCTTTCACTTGCAGCATTCTCTGTCTTTTGCCACACTCATTCAGCATTTCCTCTACATCAAATCACAGAACAGCTTTGTCTTTCTCTCCTGCTTAAGTTAAGGCAATAGGTCATGCCGTAACTGTAACCTATCTCCCAGCAATGGCAAATGCTAAATTTTGCAAAGGAACGCGTACTAATCCATCCTGCTGGTGAGAGGTCAAGGGAACAAGATTTCATCCTAAGGCTGGTCATCATTCTGTGCCCTGAAACACAGAGATGGTGACACTTCTCATTTTTGTTAGGCCCATATAACTGCCAAAGTTACTCAAACAAACAAGAAACCTTTGGCTGTGCGGCATGTAATCTCCCATCCCAGGGAATTAAGCAGGTGGTTATTAAAACTGCAGTAACACCCACACCGTGAGCACATTTAAACCCTAAAGGAAGAAATTCTTCCTTCCATCAAAGACAACAAAATCATTTAATGATTTCAGGAAGCCTTCATACTCCAAACTTCCTCTAACCATTTTCATTCCACTTCCATTTAATTACCTGAATGATTAATTAAGGTTAATCAGCTAATGTTTTGCACAGTGCTTTGAATAAGTAAAGCACTGAACAAATCCTTGGCATGAATTGTTTATTAGGCTACTATTTATTTCACTGTTGTTGCTCTCTGCACTCCTGTTCCTTTTCACATTCCCTTTCATAGGCAGGGGCCAGTGCTACCATGGCTATTATGTCTAGCCCAAGTTACGCATTCAGCAACACCATCCTCCTGTGGCTGTTTCAAGAATATATAGCTTTTCTGGCATCATCATGCGTACTTTTATGGAACCCAAGTTCGCACTGAAGACCTTGTGCCCCGTTATCCACTTAAGAGCATTTTCACCTTACCCTCAGACTCCTATCCCCTGCCTGCATCTGCACAGGGTTGAGAACACAGGGAAGCTCCCCTCGCTTAGTACAACAGCAGAAACCAAGGGTGCTTGCAGCTTCTCCCAAAAGGTGATCGGTTTCCCAACCAAGTCCTGGAAACATCTGCAATTCTGTCCTTCCTTTAGGAAGCCTAACCAGGGCTCTCTTGATGACACAGTGGTGAGCACAGACAACAGCGGAGTCATGGTTAATGTGGCCTCCAAGGACAAAGAGGAGGCTTGTCTGCGACAGAAATCTCACCCTCCTAAAAAAAGTTTAAGGCCACCTCCCAGCTCCTCCACAGCCTTGTATGACTCTGAGCAGGCCATTTACAACTAGATGTATAAGCGTTGATTTTGGGTTTCTCAAGTTGCGGTTGTTTTGAGAGACCAGAGTCATGACTTTAAAAACCCAGACGTATCCCTCCAGTTGAAATCAGTGGGCTCCATACTCATAGTGTCTCCAGATCCTGTGAGGTAAATGTACAAAATACTGGGTTTGCTTTGTTTTTCTTTAACTGTCAGCCATACAAATTCTGCTTTATAATTGAGAGTCAAGTCAAGTTCTTTCCTTCTTACTCATAAGTAACAGGCCAAAGCAGGCCACAGGGATGCCAAAAATATAACTCTTTGGAACTTGGTAAACAATTTTGTTGATACTCGTGAAAACAGAGCAGAATCATTTTCTCTTAGTGCATTGGCTCTTCAGAGGTAATGACAGCTCATTTCTTTGAGTCACTGAACTGGGCAGACCCAACTGTGAGCGCAACCAGGGCAGGCTGAGCTGGTGAATCTCATGATCCTTCTCTCATGTTCCAGTTTACTTTAACTCCTTCTACGGTCTCCAAAGCAGAAGACTGTCTCGCACTCAGAGACACCAAAGCAGCAAAGGACAAGTCCAGAAATAAAGTCCCTGTAATGTTTCTTTCTTCCTTGCCTAGGTCACTGCTAGACAAGCACAGGACTATTTCTAAGCAGAAACGTCAGTGCAGAGAAAAGAAGAGAGGAAAGTGTGATAATCAATCTGCCCTCACATTCCCCCTTCCTTCTGTATCCTCACATTATAAGCAGTTATGGGCATGGTTTTGGGGGGACTACGAAGCCTTACTTTCTTCTAATCCTTCTTGTCTTGGCCCATGTCAGCTCTGGAAGAAGACTGCTAACAGCACCGGCTGCCAGCCAGGGCGGCCATGCAAAGTGTCTCTTGCAGGTGTCCAGGTTAAGTGCCACAGTGATGTTTAGGGTTTTCCCAGCACAGCTGCCAGTCACAGTCCCCACTGCTGAGAAACGATGGGATCTGCAGTAAGTCAGCAACTGAGGAGCAAAGAACCAGAGAACAAAATGAAAGAAGAAAAGCAAAGGCAGGCAAAAAAACGGACAGCGCAGAAAAGAAAGATACAGAAAACAAAACAGAAATCAGAGCCACTTACTATGGTTTAACTCATTTGTGGCTGGCATCTCTAAACACCAGGAGAGTTAGTTAAAGCACCAGAAAGGTGGCATACTTGTCCTGGGACCTGTATGCACATACAGACATGGAGGCATTATACAGGCAGTATGGAGAATTCAAATACAGGGGTTTAAGTCTATGTACTACTGTGCTACTGTGTGTATGTGCATGTCACGTATATGCAGTACCAAGAAAGCAGAAAATCATGAGTCAGACCTGGCATTATAACACAATAGGCTTAAAAACCTTAAAGATTTTGAGCTTTAAAAAAAAACCAAACAGGACTGTGAGTTCTTTTTCTGCTAAAATCGCAAAAGTGACAAAAAAAGGTGAGGATGAAGAGAAGTGGTTGCTGAAGTTTGTCTGTCTGCCACCCATTAGTACCTGTGCTGGAGAAGGTACACAAACCTCTGGTGTGTTCTCTGTCACGGTGCAGGGTACTGCTTTATCTGAAGAAAACTGCAAAGGCAGATTTGACCTAACTGTCCTGACTGATGGCTTTATATAAACAGCAAATGATAAGTTTGGAACAAATCTCAGCAAAAGGCTGATGAGATGCTGTCTGAGTGCCCAATATAGAATGTAAGGACCAGCCTTGTGGAGAAGACTGGGCAGAAAGAAGAAACAATATATAAGAGTATTGACCTTTTTCACTGAATCAACAAGGAAACAATATATGGGTCTTCCTTCTCTTTGGCTACAGTCACTCTGCCAGAGCAGGGGGATTGGTTTCTGTGGCTCATTAACCCAGGCTACTGCTGTTTCATGGAGATCAATGTATCATTTAATAGGGAGAAGCTTTTCAGCCCTGTGAGATTTTATCTGCTGATGGCTACCATGATATTTATAGACATATCCATCAGCGTAACAGCAGGAAGCAATTCTCTAGGGGTCGAATTGGGTGGATTCCCCCCATTTAAACTCCATTACGGATTCAGCTTTCTGTATAGGATTAACCACTTAACTCACTGAATCCCGAACATCATCAGCTATTGTTCACAAGAACTGATGATCTCCACGGCTTAGTTGTGGGACGGTTGACTTGTTTTCAGCCTCAATTATCTTTTCAAAGAATAAGGTCCTTTGTTAACCTCTGACTTGCTGAAGAATGTGTAGGCAGCCTATTAAATACTTCACAATCCTCTTTTAACCCTACGATTCAGGCATCTCTTGAGATTCAGTCCCATGATAGTCCTATTTCTGACCAGTCTCAATCTTCAACTGTCACATGAATAGCAAGACCAGAGAACCCATTTGATCATAGCAAGCTTAGGAAAATAAACAACAGTGGCTTGGAAGATCAAGGCAGAAACTGTGCATTTTATGCAAAGTGTTATAATGCTTTCAGCCTAACTTTTGGTAATGATTTACAGAGCACGCTTCCCTGCTAAGACTGTTTTGAGAGTCGGCTCCTTTGGGGGTTTAGCATGCACTGATTCTATCTCCTAAAATTATCCCAGTATCTTTCTAGTATTGAATGTCTTATGGCGAACACACCTTTTGGCATGAGACAGTCTTGCAAGGGGAGCTTAGAATAGACCTATTGTTCCGGCAGCTCACAGCACATAGAGAATGTTAACTGCTGCTTAATTTGACACAGAAAGACGGATGCTGACTCCTGGCATGGACAAGTGTTCTTGAATACAAATAACAAATTTCAGCTATTTAAGGTTTTGTTTCCAATCACCAGAGCTATCACCAGTCATGTCTGTCCATCCACTCTCCCTTTCAAACTTACCATGACCTCCTCATCTCCTTATTTCTCTTAACCTTCCCTCGTGTTTACAATGACCTCCACCCTCATGACTTGGTTGTATTCCTACTGCCAGCCTGACACACCAGCATGCAGCTTTCATGTGCTTCCTCACAAATACACTTAATGAGAAACATGAGGGCAGATGCTATCTATACCTGAGTGCAAAAATTAAGTTCCCAATCTCTGGCAGAACCCACCACATTTTCCATCCTCGAAGGTCTCATCAAAGTTTATACATGAATCTCATTCCCATTACTTTGCTCTTAAGTAATTTTATTTTGATAGTGTATACAGCTGCAGTGTACTGTTGTTCCTTTGCTTTACACTAGTCCATTTCTTTTCATCCAGATATCTCAGAACACTTCATAAATGCAACTTAAGCTACAAAACTAATAAGCCTTCTGTCAGGTAGGAGAGACAATGACATTATCATCTCTGTTTTATGAAAAGAGAAGCTGATGTTCAGAGAGAGAAAAATTTTATAGGAAGAAATCTGTAGTCAAAAAACTCTACAACCAAGACGATTCAGGATAATTTTAGTGCTTGAAACGTACCTATCCAAGAAACTTTTAATTTTTAGCTAAATCAAGATCTTTGTGCAAATCTATTAATTAGTAGAATTGCTTTAAAAAATGATTACACTATAGAGATCTTTAATCATCTTAGCAACACCTGGAGCAGCATAAGAAGTTATCATCAGGCCTCCCCCCCCAGTGGCACTAATAGACCTTAAATGCCCTGCCCAGCCTCACTGGACACTCTCACCCTGCACCTCCTGCCCAGTGGTCCTGGGGAGGGGGGCTCCATTTAAGCCCCATCCTTGGCACCCTGGCCTTCCCCGAGCTACGTTATACCTGTGCACGTCTGCAGCCTTCTCTCTGTCTCCTGGGTGGACGTTGGACCTACAGCATAGTCCTGCCTCCTGCTCCTCCTGACTGGACTCCTGGGATGGACCCTGAACCTACTTAATCACCTCGTCTTGTCTGGCGTGGTTGATGAAACCTGTTATCGGTACCCAGTGCTGCCCACCCTGCTCAGGTCCTCTGGGTGCGACTGCACCCCAGTCAGGGAAGACACTGCTCCTGCCTGCCCTGGGCTCACCCTTGGCCCCACAACTTGTCCTCTGCGCTCTCTGCTCCCTGGCACCCTCGTCCCCACTGCTAGGTCATTCTCATACTGGAAATGCTGGAAAAGATCTTGCAAGTGCTTCAGTGCAAAGCCAGCAAGCCACGTTGGTCCAAACCCTTCCCAGTGGTGGTTTAAAAGCAGCCACTGACTTTGCAGTGAAGTGGCTGCCAAGCACTACCACAAGCTGTTGCGTTACTGCTCTCCAGACGAGCCAGTGTTGATCTGGGGTGAGCGTAAGTTACTGTGGGAACACCATGATGAATTCTCCTGGCTACATCTGCTGAAGGATGACTGCAGTGGGAGACGGGAGAGTTACAGCTTAAAGTTCACTTTGATAAACCAGAAATATTTAAAATACAACTTGCCCAATCTACGATAGAGTTCCAAAAGATATTAATTACAATTTGTTAGCTTTTCTGTAATGTTTCAAGCAAGTTCTTTCAAGCTGTCTACACTGAGTTGTTTTTTGGAAATAAACATTTTTGGATCTAACCCTAAATGAGAAATTATTTCAGATTTGGTAATACAAACTGGGTTTTCAACATCTTCTGTGAACAGGCATCTGGAACAAAAAAGTGTCTAGAAAATTTTGGCCTGCCTGTTAGATCCTGCCCGGGCTCAGGCTGCTCTCAAAGCTGAAAACCTCACTGAGAGACAAGGGTTAGATTCCTTACAGGCTGCCCTTCCCCCAGTGCCAAGATGTAAACACGTATGTCTAAGGCTACATAAACTAATTAGACACCTAATCCTACCTCTGTCTGCATCTGGTATTGCCGAGAAAGACGAGAAGGAGCAGCAAGTAAGGCAGGAACAGAGGGAAAAAGAACATCAGCTCATCAGAGAAACAGGGGCCAATAGGCTGCTGGAGACATCAATTTTACACAAGCTATAAGCATACCTCTCAAACCAGTAAGACCCTGAAATAGCACACAGGTATTCAAAAGAAGGGGAGAAATCCTCCCAAACTGAGAGGTGCTGCACTTTCATTGACTACATAAAAAAGTGCAGAGGCAAATTAATAAAAAAATGCAATAGCTTCTTAATTACTGTATTGAGTTTGTGAGCAAATGGCAAGCAAGGAAGTCCAGCCCACGGCAGTTCTCCTGCCAGAGGGGCACACAGCGGTACGCTCACCATAAAACACAAGACACAAAGGTTGCATTACCAAATAACCCCTTCCCAGTGGGTCCTCTCCCAAGGCTCAGGTGCCACTACCATGCAACTCTGTGACACTGCTGTATTTCCTAGAACAACCTCTCATCACAGCTTTTGTGAGCATCGCAAGACCTGGCCAGATAAGAGCCAGGACCAGCAGCCTGAGATGCAAAAGAGTTTGTTAACTTCTGTGTCATGTTCTGTGATTTCCAATTCAAGATGCAGAACACGCATCGCCTGTTTGTGGCGATAATTCACAGGAGATCACAGTACACGTGCATTCAAAATGAGGGACAGATGTCTGACAAACACTGAAAAAAGAAGTACTGAGAAGTTAGGAAGCTAGGTTAAAAATGAGAAGAAACATGTTTTCTCAGATTGCCTTATGGTACAAATACTTTCAGGGTTCATACTGCCAAGCACTTCTCCCAACCGTAAGAGCACGTTTGCTTTTGAAAAAGAGGAAAGGTGGAGATTATGGATGACAACTGATTTTGGCAGGTGGGGCTCTGAGAAGAGGTATTAACTATCAGAAGGGCTTGCAACCCTAAATCAGTGAGCAAAGAGATGCAGTGCTAGGCAAACAGGATTTAATTGACCTACAGTGATGACAGGCCTTAGTATTTTCTCACAGATAATAACTGGTTGCAGAAAAGAAGATGCCTTAGGCCTTTAACCAAATTGGTCACCTTAAAGCTATGAAATGCCCCACCCAGCACTAATTATTACTATTATAACAGTAACAATGAAATCAAAAGTAACAGCTGTTATTCTTTGACTGCTGCCTTGCCAAGGCTGGTATTTTGTTTGATATGGAGCAAAGAAAGAGGCTTAATCAACTTAAAATTGCCCTTTGTTTTGGAAAGCTTTTGCCATTATCTGAGAAAAACTCAAGTTTAGACAAGTTGTGAGAACAACTCTGTGTTTCCAGTTTCCCAATTTCCAACGTTTACATCTTACACAGTATTTGTGAGTCTGTGATGAAGGTTAAAACAGTGATTTGCTCATACCCCCTCAGTTGGACTGTGGCTGTGACTACCCCTGTAGTTGCCTTTTCTACCTTCTACCATCCTCGCCTGTTGTTTGTATGGGATTTCATGCAGCCAAAATAAGAGGGGACTGCTTTTAAATACAGTAACTAGGGACATCAGCGGGTGGTCTCAAAATCAGGTGAGTCACCTCTTACTAGTTCTATTTTTGAAACAACAAAATAGGTTTGATTCTGTGCCACCATGCTCGGTGAGATAAGAAAGCGGAGCATCACAATCGGCCATCTGTTCAATGCACAGCCGGAAAGCGTTCACCTTCACCCAACCCAGGGCTCTGATGACCGCCTGCCAGGAGCGAGGGGAGCCCTGAATCTGGGCTAATTGAAGGGATCTGCAGCCAGCTATCTTCATATTTAACAGGGATGTATTGCTCATGGAAATGACGAGCAAATTACAGATTCTGGCATGTCATGGTCTAGCCAGACCCAAACAAAAGCACGTGGTGATAATGACAGAGCGCTGCACGCTGGGACCTGCGGTCTCCACGGACGTCATAGCTTTATTAAAGAGTTGCTGATAAGCTACAATGTACTGCAAAACTCTACATCTTTCCCAGAAACTATCCTTTTCTTAGTTGTGTTTATAATGCCTTTTATAGTTTCCAGCTCTGCTGTTTGTTTTATATGGGTGTAAGAGGGTTTCTTTCTCTTCAAATCAAATCATAGGGCCTCACTGTTTCTAGCTCAAAGTCTCCCTAATGCTGCTAATCTCATATTAACAGCCTACTGACACAGAAGAGACCACAGAAAAGACTGATTGCCAGCTCTCTGGCCCTCTGACCGTGTGCTGGTCAGATCTGGATTAATACTTGAGGCGATTTGCCTCAGGAGGCCTTGTTACAGGTGCCTGTAACTCTAAACTCTCCTTGAACTGCCTGGCAGGAGAGGGAGGAGGGGAGCTTGTGAATCCACAGCTGATGCAGACACAAACAAGGCCTCTCTGAAACTCACTTTTCCTATAGAAAAATCAGGATGGCAGCAGCAAAAAAATTCCTTGATTTCAGATAAAAGGTGAGGAGCTGGGCATCAGCATCCTACCCAGGACACAAAATCCACTGCGATGGTGCCTCTTACTACCTGTCACTGGCAGCAAGTTTGCTTGACTTCAGCTTTTCTGATTACGAGAAATGGTCATCCAGGAGCCCAGGCAAACACACTGATTTCAGCCAGCATTTGTGTAGCGGTATAGCCCTGCCGTGTAGGCTAATTCAGGTACAAAGAGTGACTCTTTCAGCTTTAAAACCAGTTTAAGCTGTTCACATTTAAGGAAAGATGGAAAAACAGCATCATTCTTACTTGGCAACAAGTGTCCATGTGACAGTTTGGTTCACCAACCCAAACAGCCTCAGGCTTCTCTCCAGGGCCAGGCTGCACCTCCTACATTCACAGCACTGTGCCGTGCAGACTCTGCTGCTCCATGACCCTACATAGTAGGAGGAGGGTGCTGGGATGATGGATCAGGCTGACCAGCTGTGCTTGACGTCACCCAGCAGAAGAGAGTCCACGCGCTGCATCTGGGCTGCACGAGGAATATGCCCGACTGCCAGGGAGAGAAATGGAGGCAGAAGCCGATCGATGCTGCCCACGGCCAGGTCAACCTCCAAGGCTTTGCATGTGCCTGAGTCTGGAAGTTAGAGCATCTCTCATCTCCACTAAGATGATTCTATTTTGGAGTTATTTCATTTTCCTCGTTAATAAATTGCCAATAAAATAGGTAATTGTTCCTGGCCTGAAGTTAAACAATCTGGTTACTGAATTACTATTATTTGCAGGTCAGAGAGCTGCAAGAGGTTTGGCCTTCAAGGCACCACACTGTCCCCTCTAGGAAGTGGGGTGAAGTACAAAAACATTCTACCATACCTTACAGAGAAATTAATTTTACCTGTAATTATCGTTACTACAAGGTTGCTTGTTCCACCTTGGCTTCTGAAAAAAACGCACTGCAACTCATACAGACCTTCAGTTGAGAGCAACTCCTACCTCTCCCCAACCCTTCCCTGCCTCTAACATAACCTCATGAGTGTTGCAGCTCGCATATCTTTCCATAGGCCTTTATTAATAAGGATCATCTGCAAGGAAACAGGATCTGACTCACTCTGCAGCAGCTGCTCCTGCTGCTCACTTCCCCACCTGAAACAACAGTCCCCTCTTTCAAAAGTCGCCTCCATCACCACAGTGGCCAAATCCAACATCACCAGGGCAATGCTGTGCTACTCTTCTAAGCGACAGAATATTCTTGGCTGCTTCCCGTGAAAGAAATTCTTGAACCATATCTTTGTGTATCGCAAACTTACCTTGTTTTTGTGCTGTCGCGCTCCTTTTCTGAGTCTCAGTAGGGAGTACGCAGCCAGTGTGAGTCTTTTTCAAAATTGATTCCTTATCCATATTTGGGAATTTGTGCTGGGCACTAGCTGGTACGAGGCATGTTCTTCCCACAGTGCACTTTGGGACTTGTAGTTCCCAAAAAGGAATGTTGTTTTCCAAATTGCCAGCACCAAGCAACAGAAGTCTGAAACGCCTTTACTCTTGCCTTGGCTTAGCTGCTGGGCCCTTCCTTTTACAACGTTTCTGCGCTGTGGTTTTGCCTTAACCAGCCTGGATCCTCCAGGAACTTCTTCCACAGTTAAGGGCGCAGCGTGCAAACCCCTCGGATGCCCTGCTGCGTGAAAGCTGCTGCTGCAGGGTGCATGCATGCACAGTGAAGGGCAGGTGCATGGCCCTGACTCCTGGAAACACCTACCTATAAAAACAGAGTTATTGGCCAAGTTTTTAATCATGCTCTCCACGCTTTCTTCCATCCTTCTGACACCTGAATGGCATAGAAACTCCCCTTTAAAAGATGTGTTTCACTTTTTAACACGCTCTGCATTAGCGCATTTGATTTTTTTTTTAGTTAAATAATCCTAGCAGGGGGTCAGCATTACAAAATAAATCAATCCCGCCTCTCCTGCAGAGATTCATTTCTGAAGAGAGCTTGCACCGACCGCCACAATTACCTCGTAACCAAGACACCCTACTGTTTTTTAAATAACAACTAAAGAAGAATGCGGATCGCTGCCTGTAGGGTGCTGATGGAGAGGCTGTTACTATGCCCGAACTCCGGTTCCTTTAACGGCGCGATGTGCTTAAAATCCCACGGGCGGGGGGTGGCCGAGGAAAAAGCCCATGAAGGGAGAAGAGGCCGGGAGAGGGGGACACCCATCACCCCCACACCCTCCCTCGAGGACCGCGGCCTCCTCCGGGGCCGGTCGCTCGGCGGGGACACGCTCGGGGCTGGGCTGACGCCCGGCGGCCGCGGCGGGGAACGGCAGGGGCCGCTGACGGGACTCTGACCCGCCCGTGGAGGAGGGCAGCCGGGGCGGAGAGCGTTGGCTCGGCGCGTTTCCCCCTTGGCAGCCGAACGAGTGAGAAGCCGAAGGGGTTTTTGGCAGGGACCGGCACCGATCCCCGGCACGGCACGGGTGGAAGCGGCGTGATCCCGCGGCCACAGCTGCTCGGAGGGCCCCGGGAAACCCCCCTTTTCACCGCCGATCCTCAGAGTCAGCTCGGCCGCCGGCGGGACGGCCCCCCGGGGCCAGACAGCGCGCTGAGGAGCCGCCGCTCCTGCGCCTCGCCCCGGCGGACCGTTGATTCCGCCCCCTCTCCCTCACGGCGCCGCTGGACTACATGTCCCGCCGTCCCGCGGGGCGGGCAGAAGATGGGCACCGGGGAGGCCCTTCCGCTGCCGGCAGGCGGTGGCTCCCTCACGGCCTTCCGGGGGGGCGGGAGGCTGCGCTGCCTGCCGCTGCCTGCCCGAGCGGAGCCGAGCCCCTGGGGGGAAAGGGGCGGTGGCGGGGCTGGAGCCGGAGCCGGGCGGGCGGCGGGCGGTGGGGCGTGGGGAGGGCGGCAGCAGCCCTCCCGGTAGCCCTCCCGCCGCCGCCATGAGGAGCGAACCCCTGTCCTGGTCCCCGGTCTCGGCCCAGGCGGCCGCGCTGCTGGAGGAGGCGGCGGACCTGCTGGTGCTGCACCGCGACTTCGCCGCCGCCGTGGAGAAGTGTGAGGCGGGCTGCGACAGCCTGGGACCCGCCACCGGCCCCGGCCCCGGCCCCGAGAGGTGCGAGCGGGCGCCGGGCCTGCGGAGCGGGGAGAGGGCCGTGCGGGGGAGCGGCCTCGGCGCCAGGCTGGCTCCCGACGGCAGGCCGCGTCTGCACAGCTTGTGGCTTTATTTTTTGTAATAGAGAGCTTTTTGGGTTTAATAAACTTCTTTTTTTTTGTGGCGAGGGGTTAGGAATCTCTTAGGTCCGAATATGAATACTATCTGCGTGGATGACAGCAGCACCGATGGGCTTTGCTGTGGTTTTGCTTAGCTTTTTCTTAATTATTTAAATTGATGGAGGATGGTGCTTGTTGCCAAAAAACGAGTTAATAAGCGCTTAAAACCCAGCTTGGCTTTGGCTGCCAAATTGGTAATTTGATAATTTAATAAGGGCTTGTCTGTCTTTATGCATTTCGTATGAAAGGATCTGTGCGCGTTTGAGGGAAGCAAGGTGTGTCTAGGAGCCTTCCCTGAGTCCTCCTAGAGATACAGGCTCCGTGCATCTTCCTGGAGGCTTGAATTTTGCCTTTTTATCGGGGATGAGGAGAGGGGAAGGGGGGGGAAGCGTCTGTTGGAGAGCTGTAGAGTACCTAGGCTAGGCTGCCTCTCACTGGAAGGGATGCAAGGGGAAACGTGGTTGTAAGAAGCGCTTACTTAAGTGTCTCTTCGTTACCAGTTCTGCAGAAGTGAAATGCTCCCTTTGTGTTGTGGGGATTCAGGCGCTGGCTGAGATGAACCGGTGGAGAGAAGTTCTGTCTTGGGTTCTACAGTATTACCATGTCCCTGAACATCTGCCTCCAAAAGTTCTGGAGCTGTGGTGAGTTTCTGTCTGTGGCTGTCAGGTACATAGGGCTGCCATTAGTTTGGTTTAATAGCAGGCCAGAGTTGAATATTGTGTGATATTTTCAGTTTGCGCAGTGTGAGGATGAAAGCAGAACCTGGGACAGGCCTGTTCTTGACCTGTGTGTGCTGGAGCATGCCTGCAGGCCAGCAGATTGTGTCACGGTGAGAAAGTACAGAAGGGGAACATTAGTGGCTGCACCTATTGTCCGCCTTAGAAATCTCTCTTGTGCTTCAAGTGTAGACCCTGATACGTGCCTTCATGATAGCTGCTTGTGGGAAGTAACTGTCAGTGATCTCAACTTCTACAAAGACTTAGTGTTTTCTAATATTTCTTTCTTGTATTTCAGTATCCTGTTATACAGCAAAGTGGGAGAGCCCCAGGTGATGCTGGAGGTTGGCAGTAGCTGGCTGAGAGACCAAACCAATAAGAGCCTCCCCGAGTACGGTTCATTGCTGGAGCTCTATCTGTTGCATGTGTTGCTTCCGCTTGGCCGGTTTGAGGGGGCAGAAGAGCTTGTACATGGCTGTGATGTTTTTGACAGCGAGCAGCAGCTAGTGTTTCTCAGGACCATTTGTGAAAGCCGATGTCAGTGGACTCACCGGGAAGAGATGCGCTTGGCTGCTGAAGAGCAGCAAGATGCAGCAACGGAAACTGTTTTGGGTAGGCTTTCCCTCTGTTGTTTGTGCTTCTCTTCTTTTTTTATAATTTTATTTCAAACTATTTAGTCCCTTACTAACTAAGGGTAGCAAGTATTAACTATGTATTAAGAATGTTGTCATGATAAACCAGCCATGAGGAAGTCCTGTTGTGTATCCCAGCAGGAAATGGAAGACTTAATGATCCATTAATTACAATTACAAAGCATATTCAGTCTCAGCCAATATCAAGAGATAAGAATTATTTTCCAGGTTCAAAAGCACTTCAGAATAAATGTTGTAAGGTGTTTTTTTGGTTTGTTTTTTTTTTTTAAGGTACAAAAGGGAAACTAAAACTACCTAGCAATCCTTTAAGGGTACGTTTTGCTGGCTCTGTGTATGCTCTGCTTTGTCTCCATTCGCAGTCAAGCCCACATAGAATAATGCATGTCTGATACTTTAAAGTACTTTTCCTCCCCCAGAACTGTAAATTACTTGATGTTATCTCCCAGAAGAGAAACTGGCACTACTGTGGTATAAGATAATATTATACTAAAGTAGATGCCTAAAAAACGGTACAATGAATTGTATTACAAAATTTTACTGTTTCTCTGGTCCCTGTTGTGAGGGGAAAAAAAACAAAACAAAACCAAACCAAAACCAAACTAACCCAACTCTTGTGCAGTCAAGCTAAGAACAGTCTTTAGTATCTTAGTTTCTTACTATCTGTATCTATGTGATTACTTTTTTTACTTTACTTACCCTAACAGCTTTTCTGTTCTTGTATTCTAGGTGTTCTGTCCCAAAAGCTCTTGACCATGTTAACATTGCTACGTAGAGCACTGAGGTCCATGTCAAGCCACTTCTATTTACTTCCTTACAAAAAGATGCTCTTGGCTACTTTTCTGCTATACCTGGTGGTGGTGAGATTAGACCCTGGTACAGTATTAAGATTTCCAATTTTTTAAATTCTGTTATAGTTACAGAGAAGAAAATAGTTACTTTTAATAGATTTGGTCTATGTAACTGTCTCGTCTTTGGGAGACACAAAAAATGGGTGACTAGGAACTTACTGTCAGGCTTGTTTCTAATGTTTCCAGTTGCAATCCATGTAGAAAGATGTAGCTCTACAAAAGCCAGTTTTCCAAAAACGATTATTCCATCCTCAGCTCTTTCCAACAGACAAAGTACAGACTGTGAGAGGCAGGGATGAGCTGTCCTAGATTCAGCCTTTGCCTCAGTGAACCTGAGGTGCTACAAGGTGAATGTCTCCTGGAAGAGTGATTGCCTGACAGGCAGGAGTTTCACTAGTGACGGCTGCCGCTGACGCTGAAGAATGGGCTGGTCCCATGACGTCGAGATGGCTGCTGTGGTGTGGAGGGGATGGGTGTTTTCCCTTCTGCTGGGTGGCAGGTGCTCCAGAGCTATTCTGCAACTAGTCCATTGGAAAATATTGAAGGCTGCTTGCTAGGGATGGGAGCAGTGCCTGAGTGAAGGCTCAAGTACTGAAGCGAACAGAAGGAAGAAAGACAACTAGGTTTAGATTAACTCTAGTTGGGATTAGTTCTTTTGTAATATGTTTACTGTATCTTAGTTTTGCCTTTTATAAGGAAAGGTTATTTTGCTTTTTGTTTTGTTCTGCAGCTTCTCCCACAGCACTGCCATTCATTTACAAACTGGTCCAGCTCTTCCGACAGGCTTGGGCAGCTGTATTTTCTCCAATCCATAGGCGTCCGATTCAAGACTAAGTGTATTCTGTCACAGAATGCGTTTTTTGCTACTGCTGTGAAAGTGTCAGCTTGTCTTGAGGATGTTATCAGGCTCTTCAAGGACTGTTGAAATCAGTGTCCTAATTGAGATGACCATCCGTGAACTCCCGTGTGGCGATCGATACCTTTGTTTCTTCAGACAGGGAATCATGTTGTATGAATTTTGAAACCACGCCAAGTATTCCTGACGTTTTGCTTGGCTCTACAGCACCATTCTGTCCAACACCAGGGTAAAGCCACTCCTTCCATAATTTACAACTGAATAAGAATCCTCTTTTTCAAACACTTTGCTTTGGATGTAGCTCTTGAGTGAGGGCTGTGTAGCCAGTTATGAACTATAGAAGAAGGTTTCATCCTTGCAAATGTGGAGCGGTTCTCTGAACGAGTGAAATAGCATTCCTGGAGGCATGACTGTAAAAGGCAACAGAATACCAATAATTAGGGGAATATTCTGTTTTGCCTGAAGACATCTGAAAAGCCCAGTTCCTGCAGCATGGGATTAGGACAAGCATGTGCAAGAAAAATGCTGGAGAAAGGGAAGCCTGTTGCATTTTGAAGGCCATGGTTTCTCTTGTGACTGATGCCTCCTTATACAGGCACTCTTGATTTTAGTCATATTTAAGCCAGAAAGCCAACGTGGTGGGCCACAAAGACTGTTGTGCTACACCTACTCTTCTTAAACGCAAATTACAGCACTTTGTACTTGCCTGATGCATAGTAATTCCTAAGAGCACGTGGTGGTGGTAAGGAAATAGATTTTTTTTTTTTTAAACTATATTCTATATTATTGTCTAGTTGAACAACTGAAGTTGTTGCATTGTTTTACTCTTTCCCTACCTCTCGCTTTGTTTACGTAGGTATCAAAAAGTCTCTGTATGTCTAGAATCTGCTCCCCGCCCCCAATATCTAAAGTCCTGGTTTATGTGGGAGCCACTTAGCAATGTTTTATCATTCAGAAGAAAAGTTCATTAACAGGTAGAAAGAGGTATTTCTCTGAGATCCCAAAACCTTCCCCAGATCTGTGGCAAGAAAAATTACTGTCTTTGCAGAAGATCTGTCACCAGACCAACCCCATTTCTGACCACTTGGGGCAGAAATTGGAGGTTTGGAGTAGAACATCCATTTCTTCTCCATCCGTCCACCTATCATCAATTGACAAAGGGTAAATTCCAAAGGAGGGAGCACTGACCTACCTAAATATTGCTTCCACTGGAGCGAACTGTTGTGTGCTGGAGGGGCAAGTTAAAGGTGAGGAGCCTTTATGGCAAACAAGTAGCCTGCCATCCCAGCATCAGTGCCAAAAGGATGCAGGCTGACTGACATCAGCCCAAACTACAAAATGTTGAAAAAAGCAGTCTTTTTGGTGGGCAAATTCTATCCAACACACCAAACCTGTGAAAAGTAGCCAATACAGATCCCAGTACAACAGTAGTCCCCTTCAGGTTGTTCCTTTGTCTCTAGTAGTTGCCATATGGTGAGCCTGTCGGTGCCTTTAAACTGTGTGCGATCTGTGGCTTTGTTGTCTACTGGGCCAATTTGAAAACTGTTCTGCGTCTAGTTCTTCTTGGATTGTCCCAATAGAGAAATACTGCAATACTGGTATCGGATAAACTGAGGCAGGTCATTCATGAATGTGGTACTGACCTTGCTTAGTTGTCTGAGAGTAAAAACCAAACCAACCCCATAACTCTCCCCAAAGTTTTTTGTCTCTGCTAGGACTTTACACCAGGTTAAGTAGCACATAATGCTTCACCCTATTAAAAAGTTATTTCTTATATACTCTGTGCACATAGGGAAGAGCTGCTCTTGATATTGCTAGATGGTTCCTGTAATCCAATTGTAAGTGTGGTTGCAACTCTGCAACCAACAGTTGATGGGAAATGAGGTCGAATCAAACACGGAGGCTCTGTCGGGAGTTAAGCTCTTTGAAGAAATGACTAGGTTGTATCTGCTGACTCCCTACTTTGCAAGGCCTCACTTTTATGTACTTTATAAGCCAGCGAATGAAATAGCAAACTTCACTCTGAAGTCAGGCCAAATTCTCACCAAATTGACTGTTCAGTTAACAACCATTTTTTGCTGTAATTTTCTATTAACGTTTTTATTTAGATGGCAGAGATGCAATTTTGGAGGTTGAGACCAGTGGTCTGAGCAGGCCATACATTAAGTTTAGAATTCTGTTAAACGTCATAGGCGCTCATTTACCAGGACTCTAACATTCAACTTGATTTTAAGTGTAGGTTGGTAACCTTCCCTTTTTTTGAGTACTACCAATTTTGCATTTGTATTGTATTTAATTCATCATGAGAGGGCAAGAAGGCAGAAACAAGCTGTCTGGGTTTTTTTTTTTTGCAATTAACACTAAAACTGCAATATTTAATTTTTACAATAAAGTGACTACTGATTTATCTCTTTGTAGAGTTGCTTATTTGTGCTGTGATTAAATATATGAAAACTTTTGCATTTAATGTATTGATACTCTACTCTCAAACAATTTCCAGAAATGTTTCACTACATGTCCTCATTGTACAGGCATATTTGAATTAAGTAGAGGACTTGGTCAGTGTGAATCTGATGAGATCTAATCAACTGATGATGTCAGTAGGGTATATGTCTGCATTTTCATAGGAGTTCAGAGAGCAGTAATTACCTTCTGTGTAAGATCCAGCATTTATATATTTTTTTAAAATATGTAAGTGTCTCTGTATATGTTGGGATGGCCAAGACCAGTACTACCAAGAATAAAGTACCTGGTATTTATCTTCAGCTGTGTTCTTCTCTGTGCTCTTATTATATCATGGAGGGAAAAGACATAGCCATGGGGATCCTACTGTTGAAGCCTTGTTGGAGAGAATGTGTGTGTGCCATGTGTATGTGAACTTTCCGCTAGGAACTCCAGATAAAGGAGGAAATTACAGTTTTGCTTTATTTGTTTGGTCATCTTCTTGCTAGATGCAAAAAACTTGTATTGGCCTATATTGTAGGCAGCTGAAAGGCCGAAGAACAGTTGTCTGTAATCAGATGAACAGAGGTCACAAAGATAAGGAATGGCTGGCAGAAAGATGAGGTTGGGTGGCTTAGCACTGTGAGGCGAGAAGGTAATCCTATGTATGTACCTTGTCCACAGATGATCAAATAGTCAAGTGGAGTTCCTTGCAGTTCAGCCTGCTCCCCAACTCATTTCAATTAGTGGAATTTAGTTCAGTTAGCTCCATGTCCACCATTCATCTACAGTTGCCTTTATCAGAAAGACGCCATTTAAAAATGATGCCACCTTTTGAAAGTGTAAATGGAGAAATTCTGAAATAGATAATAGTCTTTGTAATTTTTTTAAATGAGTTATCGGTAGCATATTCACCAGTTGTTAGGAGTTTTAAGGAAGGAAACCAGTTATTTGTGAAGACGCTCCATATGTGTTAAAATTCTGGTTACTAATACCAGTTGTAACTTTTTCTTTTTCTTTTTTTTTTTTTTTTTTTAACCCAAGGTTTAGCTTGGAGAATTAACTGGGAAGGCTTGCTTAAGAACAGACTTTAGGGCTGGGTCCTGCACATGGCTGAAAGCAGGCTGCTCCTGTAACAGGTGAGTGGATGAAATGGGACGGTTGCCTGGGATAGATTATGACCTCTCCTGACTACACTGTGATGCTGCGGGGCCCCTGCCAGCGAGGTGTAGATGCCGTGCCACCTTGCACCAGGCTGCTTACACAACAGCAGAAACATCAGTAACCAAAGCTGCCACTACCAATCAAGAAAGGAAGCACACAAGAGAAACCATGGTGAGAAAAGAGTCAGATTATTTTCGAATCCTAACATAGAGCCATTCATAGAATCACAGAACAGTTAGAGTTGGAAGGGACCTTAAAGGTCATCTAGTTCCAACCCCCCTGCCATGGGCAGGGACACCTCCCACTAGACCAGGTTGCTCAAAGCCCCATCCAACCTGGCCTTGAACACCTTCAGGGATGGGGCGTGGATTTTATGAGATAATGAGCAATGAGTTTGGCCTTCTGTTTCCCCCTACTCTGGTTGAGATCTGAGTGAAGGTGGGAAGGCTGAAGTGACTTTTTTTGCTTCGTTTTGGGGGCAACAAATGTCGCTCACAGTGTACAAACAAACTGTTGTATTAGCTTCTTGGTAAATAATTTCAGAGTCCAACTGTACAGCTACATTTGTGTTAATAAATTTATTATAAGAGAAGTCATATGCAGAAAAAGAAGGATGGGGTTGGAACTTATTTTTCCTTTTTGGGTAGAAGGTACTCTGGATGTACTTTGAATACAGTATGTTTAACCCTGTGTTAATGGCCTTTTAGCTTGTGAGTATTAAGAGCAAAGAAGTGTGGACATTTCCCTAGATACTCTGTAAGACTGGATGGAAATCATCTGCCAGAAGATTTGTGTTCAAATATACCATATCCAACAAGAGTGTTTTTGAGAGATCCCTTTAAATTCACAGTACTTGGGAGTCTGCATCACAATCTACAGAAGGAGATGCGCTTGTTTTTCTTTTAGGATATGATACTATATTTTGTGTTTCAGATATCTGTTATTAAACTATGTGCATGACACAGTACTAAACACTTTAGAAACTGGTTATTGACTGAACAGCCGTGATTACAGAAGTGTATGTATGAGAAGGATTTCTCAAGAAATTAATTTAGTCTGACATGTAAAAAGTACCAAGTCCTCTGAGTATCAAGTTAATTCTTCACATGTTAAATTGAATTAAAAGTACTCAGAGAATGGGCTGAAACAATCAGTGGTTGAAATTAATTAAGGTAATAAAGACACTTTAATTCTAGTTCCTTTAATTTCTACAAACCTGTCTTCCACCTGTCCAATGCACATGGTCAACAGAAGGTTGAGACATCAGAAGATACTTCATTCCCTTTGCTTTATCTATATATCAATAAGACAGCATAGGTGTGTCTTGCCCTGGATAACTGGATGTGGCTCATAGTCCTTAGCTGGGACCTACTGTTGTTTATTTTGTGTACCTATACATGGTTTTTCTATCTGTATGGGCTTATGTGCACTTAAACATAGGTCCTGTGTACTATACACCATGTGTAGGCATGGCTACAAATCTCTAGCTGTTGTGATTTTTGTTTCTTTCTATGCACAGCAAAACATTTTTCTTCCTATTTGTACATAAGTGTCAGAGTATTTTCCACTAATTCCAGTCTTGTGGAAAATTTTGTAATCGTTGGTTGATTTAGGGTTTCAGGTAATATCAGCTTTTAGACTCTTAGGGTCTCTCTGGTTCTTCTCACCATTTCCCTTGTCCTGTCCTTTCAGCATGAGTGCATCTCTGTTCACATTGGCCAAGCTGGAGTTCAAATCGGCAATGCATGTTGGGAACTCTTCTGTCTGGAGCACGGCATTCAGCCAAACGGCACCTTCATCAACCAACCCAGCAATGATGACTCTTTTGCCACATTCTTCAGAGAGACACGCTCTAGCAAATACGTGCCCCGGGCTATTATGGTGGACTTGGAGCAAACTGTAATAGGTCAGTATAGAACTAATTTTGGAAAATAGAAATGAATGAACTCTTCTAGGTGCCAAACTTCAGATCACTGAATAGCCCTTAGGACAATGCCCTTACCATTAGGGATGATCCCAACGTGCAGGCAAAACACAGATTTAAAGTTTTTCATACCAGGTATTACTAAAAGCTCTCTTATTCTCAATGAAAAGATGCAAACTTGGACTGCACTCTGTCATGGGTGTTCTACTGATAATTAATAAAATCAAAAGCTGACTATTCTTTAAACCTCCACTGATTATGAGTACAATTTAACTTTCTTAAAGAGATTCCTTTCTGGTCTTTTTTTGTGGTGATATTTTTCCTTTCCTAACTGATGGAAAATGCTTTCCTCACATTCAGATGTAAGAGAGGAGCCTGAAGAATCAGGCAACAGAAGTGTCCTGACAGATTTTCAGGGGAAACCACTGTTTTACTCTTGCGAATCTCCACTTTTTCCAGTCATTCCCCTGAAGGTTCTGATGGATCTTCATCTGATCAGTATATAGAGCTGAAATTTTACCAAAGCGTGGCACGACCCTCATTTGATAAATGAATTCATTTGCATAACACAGCAACTTACACTTGCAACAGAGTCCACTTCTTTTTTTTTCAAAACTGAGAACATCTCAGATGATACTCCTCACGTCCGTACTTTGTTTTTCAACGTACGGATTTCCATACCATTTTCTGCCAACATAAAATGCTCCATTTGTTTTGCAAACGTTACCAGCTTTGGTGAATTCTCTCTTCCAAGCTTATGGTTTTTCTCTCTTGTTCAGATGAAGTGCGGACTGGAACATACCGGCAGCTTTTCCATCCAGAACAGCTGATCACTGGAAAGGAAGATGCAGCCAATAATTATGCACGGGGCCACTACTCTGTTGGCAAAGACAAAATTGACACGGCATTAGATTGTATCCGCAAGCTGGTATGCACTATTACATTGGAAGCAAGACCTTAGGAGGGTGGGAGAGGAAATTAAAACCAGGGGTTTTTTTCATAGTGGCTCTCATTTTGCTTTTACTGTTGTCATGGGCTCAGAACAGAGATATGCAGGTCCCAGATGTCCCATCTTAGTTTTCATATGAATGGAAGACTTAAATAGAAAACCTCAAATATTGCTATAGCATTATTATTGTAAGAAAAGAATCAATACAGCTCTATTGATACTCTAGCCTGAGGGGAAAACAGACAATGATATTTTCTGGGAAAACTTCTGACTTTTGTGTTGTGCACTGGGTGTGAGTGTTGCTATCTCTATTTGAGGGTGTAATTTAAAGATATATTCACTTATTCTTTCACTTTTCCTGTTGACTTTCAGGCTGATGCGTGTTCTGGGCTGCAAGGATTCCTCATCTTCCACAGCTTTGGTGGCGGTACTGGCTCTGGCTTTACCTCCTTACTGATGGAACGCCTCTCCGTTGAATATGGAAAGAAGTCCAAACTGGAGTTTGCCATCTACCCAGCCCCTCAGGTCTCCACTGCTGTGGTGGAGCCCTATAATTCCATCCTGACCACGCACACCACTCTGGAGCATTCAGACTGCGCCTTCATGGTGGATAACGAGGCCATCTACGATATCTGCCGCCGAAACCTGGACATCGAGCGCCCCACTTACACTAACCTCAACCGCCTCATCAGCCAGATCGTTTCCTCCATCACCGCCTCGCTGCGCTTCGACGGTGCCCTCAATGTGGATCTGACGGAGTTCCAGACAAACCTGGTGCCCTACCCACGCATCCACTTCCCCTTAGTGACCTACGCCCCCATCATCTCCTCTGACAGAGCATATCACGAGCAGCTCTCGGTGGCTGAAATCACCAGCTCCTGCTTTGAGCCCAACAACCAGATGGTGAAGTGTGACCCAGGACATGGGAAGTACATGGCCTGCTGCATGCTCTACCGTGGTGATGTAGTTCCCAAAGACGTCAATGTAGCCATTGCTGCCATCAAGACCAACAAATCCCTTCAGTTTGTCGACTGGTGTCCAACAGGCTTCAAGGTGAGTAGGGCTACCATGAGCTTCTCTTTAATGTTTAAAGGGCAAGTTCAGTCCAGCGGAAAAATTGTATTTAAAGTTTTGGATCTTGCATGTTTCCCATTTCTGAGATGAATGAACATAAGAAAGATGTGTTTGTGTAAAACGTGGCTTTTTTCCTTTGGACATCCCATTGACACAGTTTCCTAAGTATTTAAATACATGGAAGCATATATAGTATTTCTATATTCAGTAACAGAAGAATGTGAACCCTGTAAGACTTTAAACTTAAATTGCATTTTAGAAGAAAGATCAAGGTAAGGCGTACACTCTGAAGACACTGAGACACTTGAGAGTGTCCTTAATGAGATGTAAAAAAAAAAACCCCAATCAAATAACAAAACCCCCCAAAAGTTATCAATAATACATTGTTGGCAAGCGATACATTTCTACATCTCTGCAAAGAGAGATTTTTGTCATTGTCCCCAATTTTTCCATGCGTACTGACATATTTTTATAAGTTTTCCTTCATTTAGAGTCCAGTGTCCTCTTTTTTTTTTGTGCACAAAAAAGTAGCTTGAATGACTTAACGCTGATGGGATTTGAGTCTTTCTCTGCCTCTTTTGCTCCCCTCACCAATGTTTTTACAATTTTCTTACCCTGTATATTGTCTAATTTTATCCCTTTTCTCATAACTCTCTTCATTCCTCCATCTTTTCTATTGTTATTTGCAGGTGGGGATCAACTATCAGCCTCCTACAGTTACACCAGGAGGAGACCTAGCCCAGGTTGAGCGAGCAGTCTGCATGCTGAGCAACACCACGGCCATTGCAGATGCCTGGGCAAGGCTTGACCACAAGTTTGATCTGATGTATGCCAAGAGAGCTTTTGTGCACTGGTATGTGGGTGAAGGCATGGAGGAAGGAGAATTCGCAGAGGCCCGAGAAGACCTGTCTGCCCTGGAGAAGGAATATGAAGAAGTGGGAACTGACTCATTTGAAGAAGAAAATGAGGAAGAGGAATCTTAAAATTCACTCTGCCCTTTCCTGTGCATAAGATTGTGTCTGTCTCTTTTTTTTTAGGTGGCTGCATTTCTGCTTGGCTCACACACACCTAGTCCATTGCCATCTTAGTGGACTATAAACAGGATGAGTTCTCCACTATGAGATCACACTAGAATAAATGCAGGATATGTGACTAGCTAATCATTAGTCACTTTGCCTCAGAGGGTGACAGGCTTCATATTTTTTGCCAATTTATTCTGAAAGGATCTCTGTCATCTATACTGTCATTTATTCAACACAAAGATACCATCATGTAGCTGTAATATTAAAGGAACTTCTGCTTCAAAATATCCCAGATAATTGCTACAAATACTACATAAGACGAAGCTACCTACAGTGCTCAGTCTTTATTTCACGCTAATTCGAAACATAATGTTTGTAAAGCTGTAAGAGGCAGTGAGAACTCTTTTGGTGCCAAGAACACACAGCTTGTGCTAGTGCCCTTGCTTCTACAGAATCCACAGTGGGGGGTGGTTAGAAGGTGTGGTTTTGCCAGCTGCCGTGAGTAGGGGCACAATTCAGGTACTCTTAGCTTCAGCAGGAGTTTAGAGTCACTTGTGCAGCGACTGTGTAACAATCTTAACTGGACTGGTCTAGAGGCACAAGTATGGTGACCATTCTGTTGTAACTGCTAAATGAACAACATCTATGACAGAGTCAAGGGCCTTAAAATGACCAGCTTGTGGCATGCAGGACAGAGGCATTACCAGCTCCATTGGACTTACTTGAGATCACAATAAATCAGAACCGTGACAAAAAAATGTGTGTGATAGGTATAAGTGGGATGTCTGAGAACACCAGCTATGACTTCACAGCTTAAGTCGTCATAAGGTAGATTTTGGTATATTTCCATTGTTTGAGGATATTAGAACAAGATATTGTTAAGGCAGGCAGGCAGATGGCCAGCCGTGGTCTGAGGTTAAACTGATGGAATAACAAGAGAAACTGCCGGATGTTGCAGAAAATGTAACAGGAAAAGTGGCTGGCCAACCCTACCCTGTGTCTAAACTAATGGGGTAATGGCAGGAGAAGCTACTGGGCATTACATATAGTGAAAGAAGAGTTTTGGGGACCCTGCCTTGAGTGTAAGATATTAACAGAAAGTGAAGGGGGTGTTGGCTTACCGGGGGATACTAACTAAAGCTGAAATTACCAAATAGAGGTATAATTGGCAGAACAGGGCCAGTGGTGAAAAAGCAGGGGGAGTGTGTGTCTATTTGAGGGGGCAGGAGGAGGAAGTGAGAGAAACATAATAGAAGGTAAAGAAAATGGTGTCTGAGGGTACCTGTCAAGCATCCCTGTGCTTGAACAATGCCTGCCTGGAGCAAGACAATAAGCCTGTTGTGCTGACCTTACCCTGTATGTCCGACTTGCTTATGAGCTCATGGTGATATGAAAGGTTTCCTTTAGCACTGATGAAAAGACACCCTGGAGGGGATGGAAGACAGACCAAATATATACCACTGTTATTTTAATACTGGATGTATTAATGACCTTTCATAAATTGATTTCTTTTTTAAAAAAATCCATGTTTTCGCTGAAACATATACTCAGCACATACAATTCCAGCAGGGCTACAGAAATGCATTATGTTTCACTCAGCTGTTGAGGAGTGTTGTCCCCCCTTCTGGTAGCTCAGTTTGTATTAGGATTGCTAAAAGGTCATAAAGAAAAGCAGAAATGTCACGAGTGTAGTTTGCCTTTTTATCTACAAAATGAATGCTTGGTCTTTATATTGGTAACTATAATTCTGAACTTGCTGTGTTAGGGAAGATAATTCTGCAAGTCCAGATCTAATTCCACAGTTTCTAACACATACAGAGAAATTTTGTATATGACGAGTCTTAACAGAAAGGAAATAACTCTTGAAACTGTATCCCAAGATGTACTTCATTTTTCTTTACTTAAAAGTCATTTTAAAACTACATAGCACAATTCTCTGTTTCAGGGATAATGTCTGAAAGACAATCTTTTATCAACACAACAGATTTTTATGTGGATATGGAAGTACTAGATTGTAGGCTAATTTAGAAATACCTGAAATGAGATGCTGTCGATTCTCCCAGCAGGTGGCAACAGAATGACAGAATGGAGTTCTGCAGGGCACACAGGGAAGCATTTATATCTTCATTCACCTAACCTAAGAAAGTACTATAATGTGTGGGAAATGCAAAGACTTTCACACACAAAATTAAAAGCAAAAGAGGTTTTTGTATGATCACCAAGGAACTTTTTAGGAGTTCACTGTTTTGTAAGACATCACATTACTGTTCTAAAATAATCCACAATTTTGGCACTATTGGTGAATCACTCAGATAACTGATCTGTAGGGAGTGATGCGTATTTGGCAAAGAAATTATCTGTTTTTCATTTACCTGTTGACATATTTTGATCTCTAGTCAGAACAGAACTGATAGATCATAGGACTTGACTTAGTGGTTCTCTTGGCCTAAGATCTGGACAGTACTTCTAAGCCCTAGATTATTCAAAAATGCTATTTTCAGAGATGTGTCTATTTTTAAATAGAGAAAAAAGGTTTAGGGTTTGTACAGCAGTGTTAAGGTTTTTTTAAAATCCCTCTAAGAGGTCTATCTTGATAGAATCATAAACAATTGGAGATAATAACTCACAATTCTACCGCTCTGTTGCATTGCTTTGGAGGTGCCCTGGTTTGAGCAACACAGGGCTGATTTCTCTTCTAACACTTGGGAAAACTGCACTTTTAGAAGACTCTGGTGTCTGAATTTGTGAAAATATTTACTTTGTAGCCAGCTATGGTGTGCGGGTTTCAAGGTCTCAGTGTTTTTGAGCTTGCCAGGTGCAGGGATGAGGAGGAGAGAGACCTGGGCATTTGACCCAAGCTGGCCAACAGGATAATTTCATACCATCAATGTCACATTCACTACAAATTAAAAAGTTTACCGCGAAGTTCTCTCTCTCCCTTGATGGCTGCCATCCTGAGAACTTCGTGCTCTGTTGCCAGACCCCTGAGGCCTTTCCTTCCTCCTGAAGCTGTAGCACTCGCAGTGTCCAACATTTGCGGTCCACTGCTGGGAGTGCACAGCTTCCTACTGATAGAATCAGCTGAGTTTAACCTTTGCATATTCTGTATTGGTATCGGGATCAATATTGGTTCTTTAGTGCTATTAATGTTAATTATCTAATCTTACTCTATTAAATCTGTTTATGCTTCAACTCCTGGGTTTCCTTGTTTTTCCCGATTCCCTTTCCTGGGTGGGGAGGGGTCATCGGGTGATAGAATAATTGTCTAAATGACAATAAATTGTTATGGGTTTCTCAGGAGGGCACCTATGGCATGGCACCCAGTCCATGTGCACTTGAGAAGCCCTCTCAGAACGTCCAGACCACCCCAGTTGCATGCAGGCTGTGCATCGCCCCAAGGAGCATGGGCTGTTCACAAGCCCTCTGGCATTACCACCAAAGCCACTCTAATGCTTATGCCAAATTCACTTATTTGCACACCTCAGAACTCCATGGCAGAGCTTTTTTTTACAATCAGCCCTATCTAGCTCACATCATCATCTACCAGTGTTGCAAGGTAAAAGCTGAAGTGGGCAGGTCTTGACCAAGCTTCTGGGCTATCAACCTTCCCCATACAGGGCATGTCTCAAGCCTGTTCCATGCAGGACAGAGGTGCCCCTACAAGGTCACCATCTGCCCACACAGTTTGAATACCAGCATTGAGCAAGATGACTTTCCAAGAATCCAGGTCCAGGCCATAACTGCCTCATGTCTCTATGGAGTAGAGCCTGGAGGCTGACTTTGGAGTCAACAAAACTCACCGGTACCTGGGAGCACAGTCCCACACTGTGCTTTCAGGTTACCCTCTAAATCTGGACTGAGGGTTTTCTGGCTAAGCACTCCACAACACAGGTGTACAGAGCAATATAAGGAAACCTCATGAAAAACAGTATGCCCAAGTCTTTCTTGAGGCTTTTACATCTGTGTCTGATCATCACCCCAGATCAGCACTTAAATTTATGGGTTATCTCATGGTAGAGCAGGTCAAGCACTATCTTTGGTCTAAAGCAGATCTGCAAAGGCCTTTTTCTTAGTTATGCATCTGTGAGAAAGGGTAAAACAGTAACCTGGGTCATCCTCAGGCTCTTCAAGCTCAACTGATTCCAGAGAGATGAGATATAGTCATTGCACTCCCACCAGCCAGGGACACTGCTCAAGACTTGGTCACTCTGTGCTCCCTGGAAGTTTTTGACAGGTGAGGCACGACCCAGACTCTGTTCCGTGTGGCAAGCCAATGTTGGTGAGTCTATGGGTCCTGGGACAGTTGAGTCTGAGTGGGGTGGAGAGAGGAATGATTAACAATGACTCCCAGAGGTGCTCTCTCTGCCTATTTTAGAAGAGAGGAGGGGGGCAATGGAAGAGCAGAGAAAATGCAATAATGGACTAAGTTGCAAACAGTTTAGTAATTCACAGAGCTCTTTTAGGTTTTGGAGCTGCTAGATCTGACATGTTGACTCAAAGCGGTCCTAAGAGGATTGCATAGAATCATAGAATTGTCTAGGTTGGAAAGGATCTTTAGGACCATCAAGTCCAACCATCAACCCTACACTGCCAAAACCACCACTAAACCATGTCCCTAAGCACCACGTCTACCCATCTTTTAAATACCTCCAGGGATGGTGACTCAACCACTTCCCTGGGCAGCCTGTTCCAATGCTTGACAACCCTTTCTGTGAAGACATTTTTCCTAATATCCAATCTAAACCTCTCCTGACGCAGCCTAAGGCCATTTCCCTTTGTCCTATCACTTGTTACTAGAGAGAAGAGACTGACCTCCCACCTCTCTACAACCTCCTTTCAGGTAGTTGTAGAGAGCGATAAGGTCTCTC
Source organism: Anarhynchus alexandrinus (assembly GCA_008711295.1). Classification (NCBI taxonomy): domain Eukaryota; kingdom Metazoa; phylum Chordata; class Aves; order Charadriiformes; family Charadriidae; genus Anarhynchus; species Anarhynchus alexandrinus. The sequence goes on along the minus strand of VUYV01000094.1, from coordinate 3,390,423 downwards.
CTGAGCCTCCTTTTCTCCAGGCTAAACAACCCCAGTTCCCTCAGCCTCTCCTCATAAGACTTGTGCTCTAGACCCCTCATCAGCCTTGTTGCCCTTCTCTGGCCACGCTCCAGCACCTCAATGTCTTTCCTGTAGTGAGGGGCCCAAAGCTGAACACAGTATTTGAGGTGGGGCCTCACCAGTGGTGACTACAGCAGGACAATCACTTCCCTAGTCCTGCTCACCACACTATTCCTGATACAGGCTAGGATGCTGTTGGCCGCCTTGGCCAGCTGGGCACACTGCTGGTTCATATTCAGCAGGCTGTCGACTGACACCCCCAGGTCCTTCGCCGGGCAGGGTTTGGGTGGTGGACTGCTCGAAGTATTTGCTGTGAGACTTTTTCCTGAGGTGATTCTCAGCATAGAGCTCCACATCTGGTGAAGCTGTGAGCTGTAACATTTCAGATTGTCTGGAATGCCAGAGTTTGGCTAGAATGTTACCAGTTCCATTGGAAGAACACTAGAACAATCTATTTCTCAGTCTCAAAGCAATGATCTAATGTTTTTTCTGGAGAAGTGTGGCATTCAGATAGCTTAAACACAGCAGCAGACAAAAATTATCACAGGAATTCTTCCTCTGTAAAAAATATTTGTGGCTCCAGAAATCTCTGTAGCTTTTCCTAGCCAAAATCAAATAGTGATTTGCAGGTTTATGTAAAGATCAGCAAAATGAGGACTATATATACCAAAGTAAATGTGAGTTTATAAAAAACAGTATGAAACTATTTCACACTGTTAAAACATAGGCATTCATTAGAGAAGATACGTAGATGCTCGTTGCCAACAGTGGCAGAACAATCTATTAATACCATCGTGTCAAAGTAGGCTAACCTAAATTTTAGGAATTATGTATTTAAATTTCTACTGATTAAACATCATAATAAGCTGTACGTTTATAAAGTCAGGGGATACATCATACTCAGATTCAAGCAATTAACCATGCCTTCCTCTTTGTTACCTAGGAGTTGCAAACACAAGGATTTCTCCACTGAGAGAAGCTGCTGCTTTCCAATTCTGAGCTGCTGCAGAAGGAGCAAACAATAAATTGGTGGAGGCAACTGCCCTAATTTGGTGTGAGAACGTTTGTGTGATGCCTCTAGCTATGTCTTGCAATAAGCACTGCAATGAGAATCAAATTTCTTTCTGTGTTTGGACAGACGAGTTAAGAGTCTGTACGGAATACTGCCCCATACTGCCGACAGCCCAGATGACTCTACACAGAAAAAGAAGCAATAGAATTAAATTGAAACATTAATAGAGAGGCAGCTGGAGTAAGGACAGAAAGAAGTCAGGCCATCATTTAAGAGCCCTGGTAGAGCACACTTCAGAATGGTAATTATATTTACTTTCCAGTTCTCTATTTTTGTTTTTTTCTTCTATCCTTCTCTTTTTCATTCATTTGCTTTCTTACACCCTCTTGGTCTTCTGTATTGGAATTTAGGAGTGATTTTTGTCTACACATATACATGCTGGCAGAACAGGGAACTGGATGGTATGTGTCTTGTAGGTGATACATATGGACAATACTCACATGTTAGAAAGTATAGTCTACGGTGTGTTACATGGCCACACTCAGATTTAATAAGCACGCCAAACCAGTCGGGACTAAATTTGAAATCTGGGGCATATCTGGAGCCCAGGCTGCCTGGATGAATTTGCATAGACGGGGCAGCGGGGAGGGCGGGAGGCAGCGATGCAGCGGGCAGAACCGCGGAGTCTGCGACTTACTCCCCACCTCGCCGTGACACTGAAGCGCAGCAGCAGGTGCTGGGTGCTGGGCACAGGCTGCCTCCCGCCCTGCAGCCCAGAGCTGGGATCCCGCAAAGACCTGCCGCCACTGATCCGAAAGGGAAGGGAACACCGCTGGAGACACCATGGTAAGGGGGGAATGTGGGGACACCAGTCATACGGGGACCAGGAGGACTGTGGGTGAGGGAAGGCAGGGGGATCTGCCGTTGTTATCAGTGGTGTGTGCCACAAAACCCTGATCTCACGCACCGACTACCATGAGAGAGGACGGGAAAGGAGTGTCCGAAAATCCCATGGGAGCTGTAAGGCATGGTGAACCAAAGTTTTCTTCAGAGAGTCTCTAATTAGTGGAATTATAAGATAAATTAGATCTGGAGTCTTAGCTTTTCAGTACTTTCTGTTATGACTATATTTTCTCAACACAGGTTCATTTCTATAAGAGATTCCACTAATTTTTTTTTAGAAATAAACCAAGAAAGTTACTTAGCTTTGTGTCTGTTTTAAATTCATTTAGCCCCCAGTGGCTGTACTGTTCATAGCTATACATTGTATTCATGTGTGTTTCTGGACTGCATGAATGTTTTTATACATGTATGGACTTAAGTAAAAAAGGCTTTTCATTTTTAAGATTTGGGGGTTTATTATAAATTTGTAGAAATCTCGCAAAACCTCTTAGAATGTGAGAAATCCATTTCACCTTCTACCCCAATTTACATCTAGCGCTGAGTCTTATTTTGCTGCAGAGAACTATGTTATTTTCTGCCAGTACAGCTGCAGGTCCAAAATGAGAGCGCTCATTTCACAGGCAGGATACACACTTACACAGGCTCCCCACGCCTTAAGGCAGACCGAGGGTAGTGAGTGTGTTTTGGGAACAGCTGGAAGACTAAAGTCTGCCTTTGTACAGTAAATACTTAAGCCAGGCAGTATTCTCGTTTTTCAGCAGAGTCAAAGCTGTCCCAGGTTTAGTTCCGCAAAGGACCTGGCCCCTTCTACTGGTAGATAAAAAGTCAGGTCCACAGTTCTAAGACAGGTTCTGGTGCATTAGTGATGGGATGTGAAACACGAGTTTAGAGTAGGCTCCAAATTTAAATATCACGTAGAGATCAGTTTACTCTGCCTGTGACTCCGAAGAAGGCCCACTCTCTTCCCTACTGAAAGCCCAATATCTATTTTAAAGCTGTTTACTATACAAAATTAGAAACCTCTTTGTTACTCTCTTCTCTCCTTGTCAGAATATTTCCAAATTACTGCTGGGGTAGGAGAAAATGGGAGTTGAAGTCAGGAGATTGAGATACTGCTTCAAACTAGCGCAACTGAAAGCTCAGTCTAAAAGGAAAGGAACCGGTTCTGCAGCCTTCAGCTGTAGTCCTACACTAAGCTTTAGAATATTAACTTTCTAAGGTAACATTCGCTTGCTCCATCTATGAAAAAACAGACCAATTCCTCTACTGATCTGAGGAATAGAGCAAAGCAGTTCTTTAGATTCCAAGTATTGCTTGACTGGTAATTGTAGTTTTGCTTTAAAAGATATTCTTTAAGAAAGTCACCTGGCCTCATTGCCGTGTTTAAAAGGAAAAACATTTCTTTTTTTTTTTCTTGCTGCCAGCCTCACAGATTCACACTGGGATTTAAAAGAAAAGCAGGAGGCTGTCCTGTGCAAAACCAGCATTAGTTGAATTCTCTAAACCCAAATATGCCTTCAGTGTCTCCTGAGTAATCCTCCAGATTGCAACTCCCCTGCAACATACCGACCTATGAAACCTCATCGTCACTCAAATAACTCAGATACTTTTGCACAACTCAGTTGAGAAAAACAGGGTTGTGCAAGTACACTTGAAAGCAGGTTACACGCACTGCTGCATACGCATTTGCAGGGTCAGCAGGTTACAAATGAGTACTAAATAGAAATAATATATTTCATTGAATGAAATATTTAAATTGACTTTTCATATTATTTGAACTTCTGAGGATGACTAACTGGGCCAGTGGTGACTTCTGAAATTCCACTTGCTTCTGAAAAAATATCTTTAGTTATGTTTCTAAAACATAAATGTGTATCAATTTGTGAAGAAAACACTGCTCCAGAGATGCTGCCAGTCACACATTCTGCCTGAGGATTTAGTTTTTGGGCAAGATGCATTTCACTCTCAGATCACAGGATGATTCTGCAGGGTAAGCAGTTACAGAATTTTAAAAAAAATTAAAAATAAAAAAACCTAGCCAAATCTGATACTAAGTCCTTGGATATCTCTAAATGAGATATTACAAAATAAAAATGAGCAAGGGCCATTCTCTGGCCTTGAAGCCAGGTAGCAAGGCCTGCTTTGTATTTAAGCATCTGAATTCTCTTTCCCTCTCCAAAGCCGGTCAGTGAGTTGCTCACTGGAACCCATTCTTGACAATAATTTGTGTTCTGGATGGTGCCCAAGCATTGTCTGGAAAAGCATGAACCGGCAAAAGCCAAAACTGTGCCAGAGAGTGTGCTAATTATCAATCAGCACAGGCGATCACAGGCCAGTGTTCAGTACTATGACCTGACCCCTTCTTACTCCCTAGTATAGACAGGGCCATCGAGGTCACAAAGACAGAGTTGAGAAGATTATAATTACAATTGCTCCAAAGCAGAAACTGGAGCTTAAAAACTCCACAGGTCTGAAACCACTCTCTCCTTACAAATCCACCTTTCACTACACCCGCTGTCGTAATTGTCTGGACTAACTCAGAATTATCTGCTTTATAATTCTATTTCTGAACTTATGAAATCCAGTACCAGGCCCTTCATACTCCTGTACTCTAAGTGTAAAAGATTTTGGAGCAATTGGCACCTGCCAATTTTAGGCTGGTGTTACATACGTTGTTTTCATTGAAGTTCCTGGCTACCACAGGAACTATGTTCAAAATTATGCAAATAAGCATGCTATATTGCAATGACACTGCCTGAATAAGCATTGGACCTGCAATGTAAAATTCACAGTTGCTCAGGAGCTTGAAGGAACATTTGTTTCAACCAAGAGAATCTGAAATCATTTCCTGAGGTGAATATCGCTTAAAGCAGTTCTTGCAAGTTTCCACTCTAGCCTGCTATCAGAGGGTAAAAGGATCAAAAGACATCACCTGCCTTGGGTTACATAAGGTTGAAGGATACCATATGGCTGTGTCAGGTTCCAGCCAGGAGTAAAAATAAACTAAACTGGGATATGCTCTCAGCAGGGCCAATCCACAGGAGGAAAGCTGGGTTTTGTGTAATTGAAATGATTATTTTTTTTCTGCCTGTTGTCATGTACCCATATATTACAGCACAAAGATCTCAATTTTTTAAAGAACTGTCCCAGTATCTGGTGCATATATGTACAGTTTCATTGTGGTCATGGGGTTGAACAACCAACGAAACGCTGGCAGCGACAATACACCATTTTTTTGGAAAAGCAATACACTGGGAAAAAGTAACCATTAGGAATCAGGAGGACTAACGTGCCGTGTTTTTTCTGACCCTGTCTCTGCTCTCTCCCCTTAGCGCGAGTGCATCTCTATTCATGTTGGCCAGGCTGGAGTTCAGATAGGAAATGCATGCTGGGAACTCTTCTGCCTGGAGCATGGCATTCAGCCAGACGGCACCTTCAAGGATCTGCAGGATAAACTCAACTATGATGACTCTTTTACCACATTTTTCAACGAAACACTCACTGGGAAGCACGTGCCACGAGCTGTAATGGTGGACTTGGAACCAACTGTAGTAGGTCAGTATAGAAATAAACCTGGAAAATGGAGACGAGCTTACTCTTCCTAATATCACCATGGTGTGCCACCAGTCTCCACTGGTACAAAGCAGCCCACCCTTAGTATCTTGGTCTACCACTAGATAGAATAAAATTTATTTTCTTGTGACACAGAATGCTAGATTCTGCCAAGACTCAATTATCTCCATAGCTGTTATGAACATAGCAACAGCAGGATCCTCAGCAGTTTAACAGCTAGTACACATGGTTTGTATGACTTCTCTATACAAAAATATTTAACTTCTGGTTTTGTTTATTGTGACATTTTTGCCATTCGAATTCTGCTTTTCTCCAACTCAGATCCAAAATGGGAGCCTGACAGTTTCCCTCCAGGAATAGAAGGTTTTCTAAAAACTGGGGCACCTGGGGGAACCTGATTTTCTTCACTTTTTTTTTCTGGTGATTTGTCCTCTTGTCAGTACAGGCTGTACAACTGACAAGCTCTTTAGAAGATAACAGCTTCTGTGGCTGCATACAAGTCACAACATAAATCAGCCGAATGCAACAATTTAAACATGCCTAGGAAGCAGTTTTCCCTTCTCCATCAGCACCTGGGTTTTGCAGTCATGACCTCCAGAGACTGAAAGCTTGCATCACTGCCAACTGCAACCAGAATTTGTTGGCACTGGGGCACAGCCATGCAGCTTTTTTCTTACAATTTCTCTTTCTTGTTCAGATGAAGTGCGGGCTGGCACCTTCCGGGAACTTTTTCATCCAGAACAGCTGATCACTGGAAAGGAAGATGCAGCTAATAACTACGCCCGTGGCCACTACACCATTGGCAAAGAAAGCATTGATATAGTGCTTGATCGTGTCCGTAAGCTGGTAAGTCCCAGTAGTTTTGAAATAGCAGTTTGGATTCTGCAGAAGAAAGCAGTGCAGAACAGGTCGCTTGTTAATTACAAATGATACCAATGGTTCAGAAAAGAGATTGCAGGACATATAGAGGCACCGTTACTTGTCCAAGAGAGAGAAGCCCAGTAGTTCACTTCCCAGCTGTATGTCTTCAGATAGTCTTAAAAAGTGGTTCTGAATGTATAAATCTTCATTATTAGCACAGCTGTGGAGCACCAATACTGATAAAGAAGGGCAGATTAGGCAGTTCTACATTGCTGCTTTCAGCTAGACTAACTAAAAGAAGTGTGAAGTTCAGAGAAAAGCTCCACAGATGAGTCCATTTCTTATGTCATAAGGTGAGACAGTGAATGAAGCAAAGGATAGGATTATCACCAGCAATTTCTCAAGAAAACCTGACATGAAAACTATGCTGTATATTGCTGATGATTGCTCTCTCCTTCAGCTCAGAATAAGCTCACATAGTAGATGAAGTGTTTCAATTCCTCTTCAGTGCCCATTCTTTCACTTTCTCTTTTGCTTTCTAGACTGATGCCTGTTCTGGGCTGCAAGGATTCCTCATCTTCCACAGCTTTGGTGGCGGTACTGGCTCTGGCTTTACCTCCTTACTGATGGAACGCCTCTCTGTGGATTACGGAAAGAAGTCCAAACTGGAATTTGCTATCTACCCAGCCCCTCAGGTCTCCACTGCTGTGGTGGAGCCCTATAATTCCATCCTGACCACGCACACCACTCTGGAGCATTCAGACTGCGCCTTCATGGTGGATAACGAGGCCATCTACGACATCTGCCGCCGAAACCTGGACATCGAGCGCCCCACTTACACTAACCTCAACCGCCTCATCAGCCAGATCGTTTCCTCCATCACCGCCTCGCTGCGCTTCGACGGTGCCCTCAATGTGGATCTGACAGAGTTCCAGACAAACCTGGTGCCCTACCCGCGCATCCACTTCCCCTTAGTGACCTACGCCCCCATCATCTCCTCTGACAGAGCATATCACGAGCAGCTCTCGGTGGCTGAAATCACCAGCTCCTGCTTTGAGCCCAACAACCAGATGGTGAAGTGTGACCCAAGACATGGGAAGTACATGGCCTGCTGCATGCTCTACCGTGGTGATGTAGTTCCCAAAGACGTCAATGTAGCCATTGCTGCCATCAAGACCAAGAGAACTATTCAGTTTGTTGACTGGTGTCCAACAGGCTTCAAGGTGAGTAGGGCTACCATGAGCTTCTCTTTAATGTTTAAAGGGCAAGTTCAGTCCAGCGGAAAAATTGTATTTAAAGTTTTGGATCTTGCACGTTTCCCATTTCTGAGATGAATGAAAGATGTGTTTGTGTAAAATGTGGCTTTTTTCCTTTGGACATCTCATTGACACAGGCTTATAAACATTTACGTAAGTGCAAATCTGAAGTGTATGTGAGTTAAAATCTAAAGAAGTATTCATTTCAGACCTTAATTTGAAAAAGCCAGTGAGCGTTCCCTCTGAAGCATCATCTAAAACTAAGGGAATACTCAAACCAATATAATAAATAAAGGAAATGCTGATATTAGGGAGTCTGTCAGTTAACACCCTCATCCAGAAATATTATACAGCTTCTCCCCACTGGCTATATAGCAGTGTTGAGAAACATAATTTCAATAGTAATGCAGACATCAGCAGTGGAAAAACATTTGTCATTCAAATAGCTGGTTTGAGAATGAAAACTTTTAACTGGGAACCAACTTTCTGTATTAGTTTCTATAGAGCATCTTGAGTTTCTATAGAACATGTTGGTGAAACTGTATGTTCAGTGTTGAGTAGCGGTTAAGAAAGCTGCCAGTGTACGTTAAACAGAATAATAATACAGATATTAAAATGACCATGTTTCATACTATTTATGACGTTATTATTTCTTATGGTATTTCCCATCTGGTAGTTTTGATAGTGGCACCGCTCAACCCCAGCACCTGTAACTCTACTCACTTTTTTACAGCTCTTTGACAGCTTTCTGCAGTTGCCTTTTTACAGCCTTCTCTCATATTCCTGTTTCCAGGTGGGGATCAACTATCAGCCTCCTACAGTAGTTCCTGGTGGAGACCTAGCCCAAGTTCAGCGAGCAGTCTGCATGCTGAGCAACACCACGGCCATTGCAGATGCCTGGGCAAGGCTTGACCACAAGTTTGATCTGATGTATGCCAAGAGAGCTTTTGTGCACTGGTATGTGGGTGAAGGCATGGAGGAAGGAGAATTCGCAGAGGCCCGAGAGGACCTGGCTGCCCTGGAGAAAGACTATGAAGAAGTGGGAACTGACTCATTTGAAGAAGAAAATGATGGGGAGTAATTTTAAAATACACTTTGTTCCCAGTGAGCACAGAATTGTCTCTGTATTGCACATGTCTACAATTAGGTCACCCTTTTTGTACGTAATATACAGAAATTTAGGAGGGGTCATATAGAGACATCTTTTATTCCATAAATCACAGGTAAATTGCACTGTAAGACATTATCCGTTGTCATAATGCCCCACCACTCCCAGCAATGCAAAAAGACTTGCTCTTCTTCCTTGCATATTTAATGTAAGCCTCTTCAAGCTCTAATACACTAATACAAGCTCTAATGCTAAAACCACTACAATTCAATATATGCAAGCTTATAATGGAGCACAGTGAATCAGCAGAGTCTTCAAAGTTCTAATTTGACGTACTGTCATGGTTTAGCCCCAGCCAGCAACTAAGTACCACGTGGTCACTCACTCACCCCCCCGCCACGCACCCCCTGGGATGAATCAGAAGATAGAGGTAAAACTTCTGGGTTGGGACAAAGACCGTTTAATAGAACTGCAAAAGAAGAGAAAAATAATAACAATACTACTGGTAAAAGAATATACAAGGCGAGTGATAGAGCAGTTGCTCACCACCTTGAACTCGATGCCCAGCCCATTCTGGAGCAGTGATCTCCTCCCTCCTGCCAACTCTGCTCGTTATATACTGAGCACGATGTCACATGGTATCAAATATTCCCTTGGCCAGCTTGGGTCAGCCATCCTGGCTATGCACCCTCCCAGCTTCTTGTGAAAATTAACTCTCTCCCAGGCCATTATCCACCCCTTATTCTATACATCTACATCCTGCCCAAATCCTACCTTTTCCAATTAATCACCACCACTTTTCCTGTCTTTTTATATATATGTATATACACACAGAGGTATCATTCCCTTAGTCTGTAGGCCATCCCTCTAAAATGACTGTTGAGTTAATTTAATCCATGACTTTTGGGCTCCATCTTTCATAACAGTCTTTCAGGGCAGGAAGGATGGTGTTGTGTGGTGTTGGATTGTTGCATGCTGCATCCGGAGCTTGCAGCTGGTGTATCTGGCGCAGCCCATGCCTATGGTATGCAGGTTGAAGATGTCAATGTCGAGGAAGCTGCTGGGTGCCAGTTGGCAGCCAGTTCTAGTTCCATCTAGTTCCATCACCGCTGCACTGTGCTCAGTTTCATCAAAGTTGATCCTTCATTTGTTTGGGTGATTCTTACTGTACTACCATTGACATGGTATATAGCAATTGTAGTAGTGATGACCTCCAGTGGCAGGGTTATTTTAGCAATTAACATCATACAATTTATTTTTTTGGCTATTCTCACCCAAAATCAAATCCCCTTGAGGTACACATTGTACTTGCCCATTCTTCCGCATCACCCACCAAGTGCACCCAGGTCCTTGAGTGAAAGCAATCCCACGGATGGGTTTGCCTTTGCCTGAGGCAGGGCTAACCCAGACTGTCTTCTCTAACTTATTCCTCATGTGCACTACAGGGACTTTATTGCTTTCTACAGTATGTGAAGTTTTGATTGGGCAAGGCCAGCTCGATTGGTAGATCCCCTGGTGTTAACTAACCAGGTGGCTTTTGCTAAATGTGTATCCCAACGTTTGAAGGTCCCTCCACTCATGGCTCTCAGTGTAGTTTTTAACATTCGATTGTATCATTCCATATTCCCAGAGGCTGGTGCATGATAGGGGATGTGATATACCCACTCAATGCCATGCTTTTTGGCCCAGGTGTCTATGAGGTTGTTTCGGAAATAAGTCCTGTTGTCTGACTCAGTTCTTTCTGGGGTTCCGTGTCGCCATAAGACTTGCTTTTCAAGGGCCAGGATAGTGTTCCAGATGGTGGCATGGGGCAAGGGATATGTTTCCAGCCATCTGGTGGTTGTTTCCACCATTGTAAGCACATGGCACTTGCCTTGGCTGGTTTGTGGGAATGCAATGTAATCAATCTGCCAGGCCTACCCATATTTATATTTCAGCCATCGTTCTCCATACCAGAGAGGCTTTAACCGCTTGGCTTGCTTGATTGCAGCGCATGTTTCACATTCATGGATAACCTGTGCAACAGTGCCCATGGTCAAGTCCACCCCTTGGTCACGAGCCTATCTGTACGTTGCATCTCTTCCTTGATGGCCTGAGGTGTCATGGGCCCACTGAGCTATAAATAATCACAGAATCACAGAATGGTAGGGGTTGGAAAGCACCTTCGGAGATCATCTAGTCCAACCCCCCTGCCAAATGCACACCTAGGTTGACAGTCCAAATCCACCTGAGCCACTTCAATCTTAGCAACCTGATCCACCTGCTGGTTGTTTTGATGTTCCTCAGTGGCCCGACTTTTACGTATGCAGGCATCTATGTGGCTTACTTTTACAACCAACTTCTCTAGCCAGGCAACAATATCTTGCCATAATTCAGCAGCCCAGATGGGTTTGCCTCTGTGCTGCCAGATGGTCTGCTTCCCTTGCTGTAACCTCCCCTATAGGTCATTTGCCACCATCCACGAGTCAGTAAAGAGACAGAGCACTGGTCATTTTTCTCAATCAGCAATGTCTAAAGCTAGGCAGATGGCTTTCACTTCCACAAACTGGCTCAATTCACCTTCTCCTTCAGCAGTTTCTGCAACTTGTCATACAGGACTCCATACAGCCTTCCACCTCCGATGCTTTCCCACAATGTGACAGGATCCATCAGTGAACAGAGCATATTGCTTCTCATTTTCTGGCAGTTTATATTCTTTTATAAGTACTATTGTTGCTGTTTTTCCTCTATCCTTTGCTGTTCTGTTAAACTGCCTTTATCCCAACCCACGAGTTTTGACTTTTTCTTCCGATTCTCCCCCCATCCCACTGCAGGGTGGGGAAGAGGAGTGAGCAAGCAGCTGTGTGGTTCTTTGTTGCCAGCTGGGGCTAAACCACAACACTTAGGAGTCAGGATTCCTGCTCTTGCAGTAGTCAATGAACTCTTTGGAACAGTTTGGAGTTTACTTTAGAAGCTCGGTGGCTAGCAGCTTTTGCCAAAGTGACACTACACCACGATGCTCAGCAGGCAGTGTATTTGGAGACCCGAACCCCGAGTCTTTCAGTTTTAGCCAACCCTTCATCTCAGCACACTTTCTGGGCTCAGACTTCTGCCCATTACCTGTTCTGGAAGTGGGGTGTCACAACAGACTTCCACAGGCAAAGATTAAAGTATTCTTAAATAAGACATACGCTTCTCTTAATCGAGCATCCAAGCTCTCACAGGGGTCATTACCAAAAGCCACTTCAGCTGCACTCTGCTTCACTAGCTTCCACAGACCTGTCAGACCTAGTTTCTGTTTCATCTCCAGTGTCGGTTTGCACTTTGCTCAGGTGGTTTAACTGTCTCTGGGTAACTTATGGCTCAGCAGTTCTTCTATCTCTCTTCCTCCCTTCTATCAGGCAGATGCCACACAAGCTGGCAATAGAAAGGGAACATCACTAAATTTAAACCATTGCCAAGAGGCTCTGCCAGAGTCACAGCAAAGATGCTGAGTCATTTGTACCCTTCTGCTCACAAGCCTCTACAGATATCCATACCCATTCGCGTGACAATTCAGGGAGCTCTTCACCGCCACTGTAGTTGAAGAGACTGCCAGGCAGCTGTGCTGCGTCCAACACAGCCAGGTTGTATGAGCAGGTTCTCTATAACCTGCCCTGAGGGTATGCAACTGGGACCTCTTCTGTGGGGAGTGCAACAGCAACAGCTCTCATGGGCTCCAGACAACTCCTCTGAAAGCCTCCTATGTGCTGTCTCCTCCCCATGGTTCAGTGAAGCAGGGTGGGGACTGCACAGAGGTACCTGACACAGGGCTGGGAGCACATACCGTCCTCATGTGTGCTAACAGAAGAACTGAGGACAATTTAGCCCCTCTCCATAATAAACCCACATTAGCATAACCCCCCAGAAGATGCACCCAAAGTGATCTGTGCTACGTGACAAAGGGGAGGCAGTGAACATCCCTTCCCGTCATCATCAGAGTTGCATTCATCCTCCTCCGAAGACATTGTCCTGGTTTGAGGTAGAACAGGACCAATTTTGTTCAGTAACTTTACTTTTTAGCTGGGCCTCTTCTAACTACGGAAATGAACAGCATATTGTGCAGACAATGTTTGCTCTCAGAGCAATAAGACGAATGTTTATAGCTGATGCCCAGGCACGGTATGCAGAGAGGCTCCTGCTTATACTTATTGCTATAACAGCCAAGGGCAGATAACTTTATGCGCCCCATTGGAGGGTCGGAAGCGGAAAAGTGCAGTGGTGTCCCACCTGCGGGGAGGAGCGGACAGGACAGGTGACCCAAAACTGACCAATAGGGTATTCCATCCCATCGCCCTCATGCTCAGTATAAAAGCTGAGGGATCAGCCTTCTTTCTTCAATGGGCTGGCGTCTGAGGAGGACTCTGTCTGTTCGTCTGCCTTTGACCCCGATCCTGAATCCAGATCTGGAATCAAGTTCCCATCCATCACTGAGTCCAGACTGGGAATTCCCCAGTGCCAGCCCGTGACATGATTGTCATCCTGGGAGCTTGATATGGTTTTGTATATATTTCATTATTTTATTTTTATTTTATTATTAATATTTCATTAAAGTAGTTTAGTTCCTTCTAAACTCATAAGTCTCTTTTTCCCTCCTCTGCCTCTCTCTTTGAAGAGGGGTAGGGGGGAACATCTGTCACTCACCCGGTGGCTGGTTCAGCCTAAACCATGACAGATATGAAGTCTCCTAGCCGCTCCCCCAAAGGGCTGGCTTTTTAGTTCAAGGTGTAACAGGAACAAACAATATGTTAATAATAAGAACACTTATGTCACTTAATGCCTTGTAGAGCATCTTTGCTGCAGAAATATTATAACAGACTTCCACATTCAACTCCAAAATTGCCTCTATAACTTCTAAATGTCTGTATAGTACAGGAAGGAGATGGCAAGTCAGGGCTATGTTAAGCTGCGGTTTTCCTCCCCACACCTGTTTTTTCTGTAACATTCCTTCAATTTAGTAACAGTGAGACAACAGCTGAAGGCTTCTGCATAGCACATGTGAATTCATTTTGTCAGCAGCTCACAGAAGGGGCTTTTCTGAGGGGCAAACGGGTGCCCCAAAGACACCAGTGAGCTTCTAGGGAGCAAAGAAAGCGAGATGGAAGCCACCAGGACCTCTGCACAGCCAGTGGAAAGGGGCAAAACCTTTCCCCTCTCTAACTCCTCATGTCCTGCCAAACAAATTCTACAGGCAGAGAAAGAGAGAGGAAGGGTTTAGGGTTTGAACATTTCCCTGGAGACCATCTGGCAGCAGCTGCGAGGGAAAGACGTGGTGTCTCTGACCCAGCTGGAGTTCCTCCATAAAAGGTAGGCAGGTGTGCCCTGCCAAATCACACAGGGAATCTCCCATCTGAGGTCCCAGAGACTCAATCTATTTCACACACATAGCAGGACTCCCTACGTCGCCTGCAATGTTCTCCCTAGTCAGCAGAGCTCTGCAGGGCAGCATCGCTTACCTTTAAACTCTCTGGCCTCCTCAAGTGGAGCAAAGCTGGGCCAGTGGCCATCCTCCGACAAGCGAAGCTCCCTTACAGGGTGCTGCGCCCCTCCGTTCCTCCTGCAGACCCCCAGGAAACAAGATGAAGGGTGAAGTCTGGAAACCCAACACGCATACGCTGGAGAAGCGGCCGCCCAGGCGCTTCTGCTCGTCCGGACACAGGTGACTCGTTGAGGCCTGAAATCTCACAGCTCAGGTTGGCGCGGGCGCATTTGTGTACCGCTGTGCCGCCATTCGTGTATCCCACTGCACATCACAGCCCACCACCACCGGGCGGGGAAGCGCCGGGCCTTTCAGCTTGCCACATGGGTTTAAGTTTCTGAGCGAGTTACTATTTTAAATGAGCTTTTTCTTGCTTCTAGGGAGGCTGTTGTAGGCCTTGACAAGAGTTTGGCTTTTCTGTTGCTTTTCTGGCCAAACCCAACATGGGGGCCAGGCCGAGGGCACGTCTGCTTTTGAGAGGTAACAAAGCAACCCCGCGAAGTGTGGGCAGAACAAACCACCTGAGGTACTGCCTCTGCCCGAGCAAAGGGGTTTGTGGTTTTTGTTTGTCTGTTTTTTTTTCCTTCTGAACTGAGTTCAACTTCTCACCCCTCCCTTTAAAGCTCGCTCTTGCCTCTCTGCCCAGAAGAAACCAGGCTGAACCAGGCCCAGGCGTCAGAGCCTGGAGGAGGGGACGGAGGGGGCCGCTGCCTTCCCCCCACCGCGGTGGGGCGGCCGTCCCAGCCCGCTGTCAGCCCCGTTTCACCCCGGCCCTGTGCCTCCCACCAAAAGACGAGCGGGCACCCCCGGAGCAAAAGGCGGCTGCGGCAGCTCGTCCGCCTTTCTCACCCCCCGNCCCGGGCCGTGAGGCAGCGCCGGGCCCGGGGAGGCGGGCGGCGGAGCGGAGTTTCACTTTCTGTCCCTGCGCTCCGCCACGCGGGAAACGAAAACTAAAAGGGCGGAGTGGGCGCTGCTGCCCTCTGACGCCGCCGGCGGGGAAAGCGCCCGGGTGGCCCCACTCCGCCCGGCAGCACCGCCGCGGCAGCCGCTTCCCCGCTGCGCTCCGCGCCCCGGCTTCACCCTCCTGCCGGCAGCGGCTGGGCCGGACTGAGGGGCTCCGCTGGGCCGCAGGTGAGCTGCGGTGCCGGGTAGACGTGGTGTCCTCAGCGGCTGCGGTGTGAAGGCAGAGCGCCTGCCCGAGCCTCGAAGCCCTCCTGGTCCTGTGTGACTTGGTAAGAAGCCTTTTAGCCTTTTTTTTTTTTTTTTTTTGCCTGTTTGTCAGGTAGGACAGGCTAGAGCCACAGTGCGGCAGGAGAAAGGGTGTCGAAGGAGAGGGGGGAAAAAGGGAGCCGAACAAAGGTGTAGTTGGACAGCCAAGCGGGAAGTCTCGTTTCAGCCGCATCCGAGAAGAGCGTGGGGGCGAAGGGCTCGATTCCCCCCGCCACAGCCCTTTCGGGGAGCACCTGAGGGCCGCCATCTCCTCCCCAGGGGCCGCTGCCTCGCAGCCCACCTCCTGCCCCAGCGCCATCGTCCCCCCCGGCCGCCTGCTCCCCAGCGTACCCCTGAGGGGAAAGGAGCGATGGTGGTGGGGGAAGAGGCGACGAGGGACAGAGGTGGTGGCCCTCCTCAGGTGGAGAGGGGCTTTGGGGGTGCGAAGGGACGGCTGGGGGTTCGTCTGTGGTGGGCTGTGGAGCAGGCCAGGGTGGAAGGGAGGCAGCGGGGCTGGCGGAGAGAGGGCGAGCGAGAGGGCGAGCTGATTTATGGGGTGGAGGGTACGAGGAAGGTATCACCGCCACCTTTTCCCCGCTGAGCGCGAGCCTGGTCGCTCGGCTCGGCCAAGGCACCTGCGCTGAGGGAGCAGTGCCCCCGAGTCCTCGCCCTGACCTGCAAAGGAAACCGAGGAGCGACGCTGCTCCTCCAGAGAGAGGAGAAACCGGGGGCAAGAGGGGAGCCTGCTCCTCAAATCCTATGCTCCCTCACCAGTTATTTATTTATTTTTTTAATGTGTTTATGCGGGGAAAGCAAGGTCGAGTGCAAACCTTAGGAATGCTGTTTCTGGTAGCCGCAGCGAGGCAGTTCTGCGCGAGGGTTGGGAGGTTGTGTTTCTGTCCCTGCTCCCGCACCAGGGTTACTGCCAGTAGTGCCTGAGGGAGAGTTTCATCGAAGCAGAGACCCCAATCCTCCCATCTCTGTATCCCCCTGCACCTTCCTGCCCTAATATCTTTCTACCCATTTCTCAAGTCACCCAAAGCCTTTAGCCCCGAGCTTGCTCTTTCATCCCACCCGCAATCCTACTTCTCCCAAAAGCTGTGTCTTGCAAGTTCGCCTCATTCCCAGGACATCCCTAGCTGTTATTTGGCTACCTCTACTCTGCCTCTACCCCTCCTTTCTGTCTCCTTTGACATTGCTGCTGGCTGTGAGCATTACTTACCTTCTGGCTGATATTACACCAGCTAAACCTAGTGGCTCTCACTGTACAAGCAAAGATGGGCTCACACTCCAGCTGGGCTTTCAGAAACCTGAATGCATGGTTAAATAATTTCCAGGGGAAGAGACGGTGTGAGTTCAGATTCCATTTTGCCGAGGAAGAAATTGAATCCAGTTTCTTTTTTCCTGCGTAGCTGTTCTAATCACTGGGTTTGGGTATGAAAAGCAATATTCTTGTATCTGTCTTTGAATGTCTGAGTTTATTTTTTTTTTTCAAATAAAACTCAGCAAATTTGACAGCATTTAGTGAATCTGAGTGTGTGACGCTTTGAGTTCAAAAGTAAAGAATCAAAAGTACAGTTGGGAAAAAGTATACTTAAGCTTAAAAGTAATAATTGGGGAAAAATAAATCAATTTCTAGTTTCCCCGCCTGATAAATTCTTCAGAAACTTTGTTTTTTGAAAAATAATGTGCTTTTAAAGCAAAGATTTTGTATTTGTGAAGGCAGAACCAGGATTTTTTGTTTATTTCCCTTGCTTGGTAGCTTTTCTTCATTCTTTCAGCACCTGCCCATGGGTTCATTTTACATGATGTTTAATATTTGTAAAATAATAATTTATGAGCATTTGCTTTCTTTTTTTTTTTTTTTCCCTGTGAATACAAAAAAAAAGCATATCCTTTTTTTCTGATCCTACCTCCCTGTAGAGTTCAATTTTGTGTAATTGCACTGGCACATTTATCACATTGTTTTGCTTGCATATGTTTACTTTGTTTTAGTTTGGTGATGTTTTTAAACTTTTATTTAAAGAGCCAGTAGCTGAGTCATAAGAGACTGTTAGGGTAATAATGGTCTGTTCAATAATCCCTTGAAAATCAAGGCATTATAATGGTTCTCTTGCTTAAACAGTTAATTTGTCTGTGATCACTTGAAGTAGCATAAAAAGAAACTGATACTTAGGTGCTTAAATGCCTTTAAAAATTACAGTCCAAAGTGCCATAGTAGACCTGAGACTAAGGCACTTAAAAACAATGCAGATAGCCCAGTACAGAAAACAAACAAATGCTTATCAGCTCAAAAGGCTAGAGAAGGTGAAATTTTCCCCTTTGAACCCTTGGGATACTTTGGGTGATAAAGCATTACTTTTACTAAACAGAGGAGTTTTGCAACATCTGCCATTTGAACAATTTTAATCATATTATTTACCAAGTCTTCTTGAACAGGGATATCTGGAGTTACCTGGCTAGGTGGAGCTGTTTCTGTGGAACCAAAGTTTCATTTATTTATTTAGCCACAAAAGGAAGACCGGATATGCAATAGTCATCAAGCTCTATGTCTGTTACCTTGCCGATAGCCCGCATACCTACAATACCCGTGTTATGTGAAATATATGCCGGTCACAGTAATCTTACTAATTTTATTGCTATTCCAGCTTTTTCATAATGAAAATGTCAAATACAAAGACAAATCCTGTGTTTCTGGGTGCTCCCCATCTTACTGATCTTTTTGTGTCTTTCTGCAGTCCTCCTGTCTTTGTGCAATATTGTTGATGGGACAAAACAGTGGACATCAAGAAAGACGCAAGAACCTAGAGCTGGCACCAAGTGAGACCATGAAGGCAGAAGTGGAAGTACGAAATAATAAAGATGAAGCCGAAGAGCCAAAGGCCAAAGACCAGAGGCTAGCATTAGTCTTTGGTGTGGCAGATTTAAAAAATGGTAATAATGTTTTGTCTATTCTTCACTCTCCTTTTTTCTGTTTCTGTCATCAAACCAGGACAAGTGCCTGCTGTTCCATTCTCTGTTCTTGGGTTTCATTTTCTCCTATTCTTTACCTCTTCACTGAGAAATATACAGGCGATTCTCATTTTGCCCTGCCAAGTAACTGTTTTGGGTTTTTGGGAAGGGATTACATGAGGATCTCAGAGCTTTTTCCCCTTTTGAGTCCTCAAATTGGCCATTGCAGCTGAAAAGGTCTAGATGCTAGCCCTGTCTCTTTCCAAACACAGCCAGCATTGCTTCTGGATTTGGTAAACCATGGACTAGGCCCTAGTTATTCTGCTGCATCACTAGATTGGCCTCTCAAAAACTGTCATCAGTATTTCAGGTGTACTTACTGTTCTATCCCAGCTATAGCCCACCCTTACCACCGACTGTATGCATTTCTGAGTGGTTCTGAGTTTCCGTTCCATGTCCTTTCTCCCTTTGGTGATGACTTCAGAAGAGGAACTTGTAATTTCTGACCATGATTACATATACCCCTTTGGAGCACAGAATATGCCATCCTATTATATGCAGTGCAAACAGCTGTGACTTGATTTTTCCACTTCTCTCAGGCTAGTTCCTTTGTTTGAAACGAGACAAAGAATACCAGAGGTAGGCTGAAGGGGAAACCTGAAGTCTGTGCGGTGGACAGCTAGCATGTGGTCCCACATGTAGCTCTTCATTTTGTTATTACGCCGGGCTGTATAAATGGTTGAATAAAAATCCTCCTACAGGCAGCCTTTGACTTGTTTTTTATGTTTAGGTGTGTCACAAGAGGACTGAAAATAGAGGAACTGGGAGACATCTGAGTATCATCAGCCAGGCTTACTTGTTTTTTCCTGTCAGTTGCTAAACAGAAATAAATATTATCTGCTTGAGGAACGTAAGAATATATTGAACACTTTCTCAGATCTGACTGAGATACTGGGCCTATGCACTGAATAGCGGGATATGTGCAAGAGGAGTTTGACACTTTCAAATCATTTTCAGTTTCCTTTCTTGTACCTATCTCCAGGTCTCACTTCCTCTTTTTCTGTGCCTACAGGAGCTATTGGACTGTACAACGTTGGACAGAGCTGCTGCCTGAACTCTTTGCTCCAAGTGTTCTTCATGAATATACACTTCACAGGGATACTTCGAAGGTACCACCTATATGAACTATCTGAGATACTTCTGTTGTTGCTCTTTTGTCTCCACTCCTTTTTTTTTATATGGGATGTATATTTGAAGGCTTGGATCATCAAGGTGCTAGCAAGGTGCTTTCAGCTCACTCAGCAAGGTCTCTGCCTTGTTGTGTCTGTCATGTACAGACTAGGGCCTGCAAAGGTAGAAGTTGCAGTGTTCTGACTTGTTAGTCATCTGATTCATTTGCCATTTGCACACCGGTAAGCTGCAGTCCTGAACTGGGTCTTTATGACTTGTTTCTCTCTTTACCATAACAGGATACGTTAAAATATGTTAAAATTGTGGCCTTTTACTTTAGAACTGTCACCCTGCACCGTGGGATGAGCTAGTGCAGGTGTCTCCTTCCCCTTTTTGCTTCTTTTGCTGAAAATATGTCCATTCTGGTTCCTTTTGAGTTGCTGTCTGTGCTGTCCACCTCTGCTCCTTCAGGTGTGATGTCTAATAGTTCTCCATTGTACTGCTCGATTACCATTCATGTTGCTTCTTCTCTTTGTAGGATCACAGTGCCACCATATGCTCGGCAGAAGAGTAGGGATGTCCCATACCAGATGCTCCTGCTGTTGGAGGAGATGCAGTGTGGCAAGCAGAAAGCTGTTTCTCCCATAGCCCTCGCGCGCTGTCTTTCAGAACACAGAGTGAAATGTAAGCAGCGCCACCTCGTGCCCACTTCTGTCTGCAGAGCAGGGACGTTAATTATCAAGCACTAACAAGCAGTGCAGGTTCTCTCATTCAGACATCTTATTCAGAGATTCAGAAATGCGAGAAGTTAGGTACATGATGACGTAGTGGTCTTTATAGCTGCCTCCCGGTTGTGAGTGAGATGCACTGTCTTGTGAAGAGGAGGGGAAGGGGGGAAAGCTCCTGCTGGATATCCTGGCTGGTGTCCAAAGGGTGGGAAGACTATCAGACTGCTAGAAGACTCAGCTACTGATACTGGCCAGAGGGAAAGCGCTGTGCTGGGCAGAGAGAGGACAGCTTACAGCTTGATTTGTCTCGCTATACTGGCATGATAATAGTGAAACAGCTGTTACTTCTTATGAGAAGGAAGGGATTGTGTAGAAAATATACCGAGTTCACCCAGATCCCCAAGGATAGAAGCAATATCGTTCCTGTTCCATGTTATAAGGGCAGAGAGAAGAATTTGCTGGCTTAACTTCCTGCCTGGGCAGGATCCCAAAGTACAGAGATTGTCACTGGTCACTCATGCATTTAACAATGGGATGCTGAGGGTCTGCTTATGTTTACAAATACCCACGGTATATCCAAATGCCCTAATCTTTGTCATATAAAAGCCAAAACAGGACAGCACTGAAAGACAGATGGTAGCCAGCCCAGACCTATATTAAGGAGGAACATGAGATAGCCTGAATGTTTCTGTTTGCATCATTTTCACCCCTGAGACTGAATGACTCTGCATTCTGCCTTCTTTCTTACAATTAAAGAGAGATGTCCAAAGAGAGTTTGTAAAGCTTGACAGTTTCCCACCTTGTCCTTCTGCTTTAAAGTTCAGGTCTGGTTCATAAAGTCCTATATCCCAGCAAGTGATGTTTTACCTGGATCACAGGTGTGCTATTAGACATGAGGAAAAGTGTATTTTCTGAGCTTTATTTAGTCAGGGATGTCTGTAATCTTGCTATAACCCAGCTGAAGTCAGTACCTGCAGACTTGCAGGGAAGTTGAAAGCACTTGTACCTCAGGGTGTTGGATTATTCCACAAAATTTGTTTCACTTATGGTGAACCATAGAGATAGTCCAGAAATATCAAGGTTTTGCTAAACTATGTGTAGTTTTTGCCCAGTTCCTAAATTTTGAGTTTATCATGGGCTGAGAACATCAGTATTCAAGGATGTGGATTTTTATTTTTCCCCCTAAATTCAATCTTGAAGCAATTCTCTGCTGAGCCATTCTAAGCAAGCTGTATCCCACCATCTTAGGTTTTTTAATATGCAGGTTTAGACAGAGTAGAAAGTGAAAGCACGATGTTACTACATCATCCTTGGCTTCCTCTGCTGAAACTGTGTGCTTGTTCCCTGGGTAGGGATCAAGGGGTTTATACCATTCTGTGGATGAGACATATGGATAGGCCTCCCTATCGTTTTTATCCCAGGAGTGTTACGGCCTTAGCAAGGGGATGGGGAAGACAAGTCTGTGGAGTAATGAAGGTGAAAAGGAGAACAGAATCTTCCATGGTTTGTTTCTAAGAAGGACTCAGATAAATGCAACCCTCAACTCAATGAGACGCCTGAGCCCTAGCCTCCAGTAGGTATCGGGTAAACTCTTGGCCCTGCATCCAGTGACAAGGACGTGACTTTTGCACTGGGTTGTACCATGGGGCACTCAAGCCCTCCCATCTTTTCCCACTTCCTGCTCAGGTCATACGAAGACATTGTAGCTCGTCTCCAGTCGAAGCTTAGTGTCCCTGGCAGGGAGTGGCAAGGGAACAAGAGACTGGGCTAATGGAGGACAATAAATCTCCCTTTGCCATCTGTGGGAAATCTGTGCTTGGTGCTGTTCATAATACTGATTGAGGCTGTGTTTTCTGTTTGTCCAGTGTTTGTGCAGCATGATGCTGCCCAGCTCTTTCTGACTGTCTGGAACTTGATAAAGAAACAGATGAAAAAGCCAGAGCTGGTAAGGACAGTCATTGAAATGAACTTTGGCCCTTGTTGCGTGTGGTTTCCTCTGCTTCTTGAAGAAGAATCCCATTCACTGACAATTGTCCTAAATGAAATTTCTAAAATTATCCCCTATTTGAATCTTTCCTTGCATCTTTCAAATGGGAGAGGGAATCTTGATTTCATAGGCTTCGGCATTTTGAATCACAGTTAGCTTTTGTTCATCTTAATTTTAGGGCATGCCAGGGTCTCCATTCTAATGAGAAAGATGGTTAATAACAAAAAGATTGATCTTCTTGCAACACTGAATTTAGTTACCTTGCATTTCTTTTTTCCCCAAATTTCTTTAAGCATTTTATTGGCATGTCTTGACACAGCTCCTCCATTCTTTGAAGTCAGCCATGTGCATTTCATTATAATTAGTTGCTGTTTGTATGTTATGTATATGACAGTTCCTCCCAAGGGAGCTGTGTAAGGTAGGAGGAAAGTGACTCTTCCTCACCCACTGTCATAGTTTTATTCATACAGAAGACAGGTTCCTGTTGCAGTTTCAAAAAAACCAATAAAATTCTGCATCAAAGCAGACATTTAACTGTCTGATCTTGTTATAGGTTGTGTCTTTCCCCTCTGCTAGAGGATGAGGGAAAGGAGTTGTTCTCCTTTAAATGGTTGGAAGTGCCTTGTCCTCATAAGTTGATTACGGATCTGGGTTCAAGCCTTAAAGCAGTAACATTGTGTGAAGTAACATGTCCACATGGGCTTTCCCACCCACAGAGGGAAATATCTCAGCTGTGTTCATAAACCTTGTTTTGGCCATTTTTTACCTCTCCAGGTTGAAGAACTGAGTTGTTTGTACACTATTTGTGTACAGGAGCACCTGGCCTGTCAGAAGTGCTCTCTTGAAACAAAGAGGAACAGCAGCATGTTAACCCTTCCACTCCCAGTGTTGGATTCCAATTCTCACAGGCTGAAGACTCTGGTAAGTTCAGTGGCAGCACTGTTTCCTTAGGAAGAATATTCCCCTCTGTTCACTGTGGGAGCCTTCTTGCAGCACTGGTTATCTCCTGGGACTCATCTCGAATCTCTGCAAGAATCTTTGCAGGGTGTCTGGGGCTTTGAGGTGATCTTTTCTCATTCACATTTATTCTTTTGAGGAGTTCTAAATTTCTCAAAAAACTTGCTTGATTTGGGGGATGGAAAATAAAGTCCTTGAATTACCTTTCTAAAAAGAGTATTGACTAAATACTCTAAGACTCAAAGACTGATACTGCACAGTGATGTGTACCTGTGAGACCTTAGATACCATAGTGAGGTGCCCTAGATAACTTGTAATGCCTGGCCAGACACACTACGTTTGTGCAGTGCAGTGTCCAGGTAAACAACATCCACAGCCTTTCCCTCATCCACTGAACGAGTCACCTTGTCATAGAAGGAGATCAGGGTAGTCAAGCAGGGCCTGCCATTCATAAACCCACATTGACTGGGCCTGAGTGCCTGGTTGTCCTGCATGTGCCGCGTAATGGTACTCAAGATGATCTGTTCCATAACCTGTCCCCAGCACCCAGATCAAACTGACAGGTCTGTAGTTGCCCAGATCCTCCTTCCAGCCCTTCTTGTAGATGGGTGTCACATTTGCTAGCCTCCGGTCAACTGGGACCTCCCCAGTAAGCCAGGACTGCTGATGGAAATAATGGAAAGTGACTTGGTGAGCACTTCTGCTAGCTCCCTCAGTACCCTTGAGGGAATCCCATCCAGCCCTATAGACTTGTGTGCATCTAAGTGGCATAGTAGGTTGCTAACCATTTCCCCTTGGATTATAGGTGTTTCATTCTGCTCCCCATCCCTGTCTTCCAGCCTGGGGGGCTGGGTACCCAGAGAACAAGTGGTCTTACTATTAAAGACTGAAGCAAAGAAGGCATTAAGTACCTCAGCCTTTTTCTCATCCTTGGTCACTATGTTTCCCCCTGCATCCAATAAAGGATGGAGATTCTCCTTAGTCCTTCTCTTGTTGTTAATGTATTTATAGAAACATTTTTTATTGTCTTTTACAACAGTTGGCAGATTAAGTTCTAGTTGGGCTTTGGCTCTTCTAATTTTCTCCCTGCATAGCCTTACAAGATTTTTGTAGTCTTCCTGAGTGGCCTGCCCCTTCTTCCATAGGCCATAAACTTTCGTTTTCTTCCTAAGTTCCAGTCAGAGATCTTGGTTTAGCTAGGCTAGTCTTCTTCCCCTCTGGCTCGTCTTACAGCACATGGGGATGGCCATCTCCTGTGACTTAAAGATTTCCTTCTTGAAGAATGTCCAGCCTTCTGGGACTCCCTTGCCCTTCAGGACTGCCTCCCAAGGGACTCTGTCAACCGGTCTCCTAAACAGGTCAAAGTCTTCCTTCTGGAAGTTGAAGGTGACAGTTCTACTAACCCCCCTCCTTACTTCTCCAAGAATCAAAAACCCTATAATTTCATGATCACTATGCCCAATACAGCCTCCAGCCTTCACAACCCCCACAAGTCCTTCTCTGTTTGCAAACAGCAGGTCTAGCAGGGCACCTTCCCTAGTTGGCTCACTCACTAGCTGTGTCAGGAAGTTATCTTCCACACACTCCAGAAACCTCCCAGACTGTTTCCTCTCTGCTGTATTGTATTTCCAGCAGACTTCTGGTACGTTGAAGTCCCCCATGGGAACAAATGGTAGTGATTGTAAGACTTCTCCTAGCTGCTTATAGAATATTTCGTCTGCCTCTTGATCTAGGTTGGGTGGTCTGTAACAGACTCCCACCATGATATCTGCCTTGTTGGCCTTTTCCCTGATTCTTACCCATAAACACTCAACCCTATCGTCACCATCATTAAGTTCAAGACAATCAAAAAAACTCCTGAACATACAGGGCCACTCCACCGCCTCTCCTTCCTTGCCTATCCCTTCTGAATAGTTTATATCCATCCAATGCAGCACTTCAGTTGTGTGTATCATCCCACCATGTTTCTGTGATGGCAACTATATCATAGTTTTTCTGCTGCACAATGGCTTCCAGTTCCTCCTGTTTGTTGCCCGTGCTGTGTGCATTGGTGTAGATGCACTTCAGTTTGGCTATTGATCCTGTTACTTTTTTAGGGGGAGAAGCCCTAAGTCCTACCTGGCCATTTCCAGGCGCTTGCATGATTTCTAACCTGTCAATATCCTTTGCATCTTTGCTATCGATGACACTCCATCCTCTACCTCCACTGGATGGCAGACCAGAGGACTTCACTAGCACTCTGTCCAACAAACATTGATGTGCCGCCCCCACACTTGTCTCTAGTGAACCTGGTTTTATCCCTTTCTCCCTTCATATCTAGTTTAAAGCTCTTTCGATGAGCCCTGCCAACTCATGTGCAAAGATCCTTTTCCCCCTTTGAGACAGGTGTACCCTGTCTGTCGCCTGCAGGCCTGGTGTTGTATAAACTGGCCCATCATCAAAAAACCCAAAGTCCTGCCGGTGACACCAGGCTTGGAGCCAGGTATTGATCTGTTAGGTCCTACTGTTTCTTCCCTCATCATTCCCTGCAACTGGAAGGACAGAGAACACTACTTGTGCTCCTGATCCCTTAATCAATGATCCCAAGGCTCTGAAGTCTCTCTTGATTGCCCTCGGACTTCTTGGTGCGGCTTCATTGCTCCCTACCTGAAAGATCAATAATGGATAGTAATCTGTGGGCCATATCAGGGTAGGAAGCTTTCTCTTCACATCTTTAACCTGGGCTCCAGGGAGGCAGCAGACTTCCCAAAGAATCTGTATATTGGGCCTTCTGTTCCCTTCAGAAGGGAGTCTCCTATGACAATGGTCATAAAAGGTATAAAAGACACTTATGCATCAATATTTTTTTTGTGGAAAATGTGTTACTCTATTTTTTTTCAACTAATGTAATCACAGCAGCAGCTAGGAAAATGGGGTACCTTTTTTTTAGGCTGCTAGGCAATCTTTTGTCCTTTGAATAAAATATGCCTACTGTGGCTTTGCTCTTTACTTTTACCCTGTGAAGCAAAGTAGAAATAGAAATCCAGCTTGAAGGAATTCAGTTGAAAGAAATCTCCTCTGTCTTCTTAGGAGGACTGTCTGCAATGCTTTTTCAGTCCAGAAGAGTTGACTCATCACAACATGTGTTTCTGTGAACAGTGTGGAAGGAGAACACCTTTTGTGCAGGTAATCAGAGAATTATTTCCCCATATGTCTCTTATACCCAGAAGTCCCTTTAGGATTGGGGTGGGGAAAGGACTCAACCATATCAGTTTAAGAGGAGATCAACCAAAGATTTGTCAGCACAGCAGTATCAGTTGGGTGTAAACCACATGTATCTTTGCTGTTAGGAAGATCCCTACTGTAGATGTAGCTGTAGCAACAAAAGAATGCTTTCATGGATTTTAATGTAAGTCACCAGGGGATGTAGCATTTCTGTACCAGTGGAAAAGCTTCTGTTGCTTTATGTTGTATTTCCACTGTGGGGCTTTACACCGCTGCTTATCTCAAGGGGTAGACAAGAATATGTTACTGGAGCTGTGCATACACTTAAAAGTAGGATACTGTAGGGTGATTTCCGTTCTTCCCGGCTCTCCACTGGGGTCCCCATTTTTTACAGTATTGGTCTCTGCCAGCCAATGAATTAGCTGTTTCATGAAGAGGCAAGTGCATTGGAGAGAGAGGTATGTGAGGGAAACTGCCTCAGGCTTGGAGGGGACTTTCCACAACATTTTTGCCAGTGGGCCTCCTCCGAGGCCACAATGCATCCATATGTCTCGGTGGCAGCCATGGCACCAGCAGTAATATCAACAAAGACAGTGCTGGAAGCAGTGAGCTGTCAGCTTGGCATCCTCCACGGAGCTCTAGTGGCCACATGTCACAAGGAAGTTGGCTTGCCTCTCCTCACCTACCTAGTGCTACCAACCTAGGGTTAAGAAGGCAGATGAGAAATGAAGCAGCCCATGAGACACCCCAAGGCTGGGTGCTGATCACACTGAAGTTGAGAAACTTGGTTATCACAGCTCTGTTACGTGTATGTGTCTCATGTGTGCAGATGAGCTACAAAGGTTTGACATCTGCTGTCCAGTGGAATTGGCAGTCATTCCCTGTAGCACTGACTGCTCTTCACTCCATTCACTGGGTGGCAATGGCTGTTTCCACCCCATGTCCCCAGGGTTTGTTCCTTAGTTTTCAATTGCATTCTTTATTGCTTTACAGAGCATGAAGCTAGTCCGTCTACCGCAGACTCTGACCATACACCTAAAGCGCTTTTGCTTCGAAAAATCAACCAATGTTCACAAGCTTAGTCACTATCTGCCATTCCCACAAGACCTTGATTTCAATGCAGTCTTGACAGAAAATCAGTGCCAAGCAGATGACAATGAAAAGGTGAGATATTCCTAATGCTCTGTTTAAAAAAAGGCAGATTTTCTTTTCCCCTCTGCTCAAGTCTCATAAAACTTAAGAGATCACACCAGTACTTGCCTCAGTTCAAAGCACCTGTCTTAAACATGTATCTCTCAGGCTTCAGCTGTGCCTGGTGTTGTCTCACATCCCATGGTTTTAACTGGTTCAGGCATTGTTCAACTTTCTGTGCTCAGATTAAATCACCAAAGGCACCGTAACCAAAGCTTTCTGCCATAAGGAAAAAACCAGGCTTTACCAAAAAAACCCACCAAAACAGTCTCTTTTTTTTCCGAGAGTGTTTTGTATAACGTTTTTCTTCCATTTCTAAATATACTAAAGAAAAGATGAAAACACAGTTAATTTGGATGACCAAATCCAGACATCATTGTAAACAGTGTCTTGGAGGCAACTTCTGTCTGTCCTGTGGTTCAGCCTCCAGGGCAAGACAGCCTCAGTGAGCAGCAGACCTACTGCTTTGCAGAGGGGTCGCCAATCCAAGACAGAGGAACACCATTCCTGGCAGTTTCCCATGCAGTGGTGTTTGCCACAGAGTCGAGATTAGCAGGGAGATGACAGCTTTGCCAAGCAGCTGAGAGTGATCTGCCACACTGTAGATTGATTCCCCTTACTGAGAAATAACAAGGGAAAGTGTGACAACAGCAAAACGTCGCTGGTGCAGTGTTGCTTGTAGTGCAATCCCTTTGCTGCCCCTTTGCTGTCCTGCTGCCTTTTTCACATTCCTGTGATCTCCAGGGAGGCTGCCAGCTCATAGCTGGCAGGCAAAACTCTGAGGGTAAGAGTAAAAAAGTCAGGATCCTCAAGGCCAATCTAATCTTTCTCCTTTTTCCTTATGAAACACACATTGTTGATGTCCTGGCTGCTGCTTCTCTCCAGCCAATGGCAAACGAGAATTGCTGCACTGCAAGTTACTCTTTGTGATTCTTCACAGGCTGGCTGGAAGTATGAGCTTTTTGCTGTTGTTGCTCATTCAGGATCAAGTAGTTGTGGACACTACTGTGCCTATATTCGAAGTCTCACAGAACATAAATGGTATTGCTTCAACGATTCTGAGGTTTGCCAGGTGAGGAGACAAATGCGCGTTTCTTTTGTAGCTTCCTGGACACTCCTCCAGATTTCATTCAGTTTGATTGACTTTTGATTAAAGAGAACCATGAAAGAAAACAAGCTGCAGAGATTTGTGCATCTCATTCCTCTGCTACAGCGTACTCTGAGCTGAGGGCAAAATAGCTCTAGCTTCTGTACCAAACAAGGCCTCAGGTTCTGCTTTGCAATTTGCAGAAGCAGCCATTTGCTGTACACCCTACTTTATGTACTCTAGATCTGTTTAATATACGCATTTAGAAGAGGCAGAGCAACCGTTTTTCCTCTAAGGGTAAAAGCATTAAACCAATTTACTAAAAGGTACTTAGTTCCTGGAAATACCACTTATACCACTCTTACGAGAATTGGTGTGCTGGTATCACACTGTGTCCGTCTCTTAAGAATTTTTACCAGCCGCCTCTTGTGTGTTTTTCTTCTCCAGGTATCATGGGATGATGTTAAATGCACCTATGGACATTCCAGACTCCACTGGTAAGCAAACACATCACTCTTTTTACCTAATGCTGCTCTGGGGTTTGGAATGAGGGTAGCAAAGAGAAGCAAGACAAATGGTTTGAACTGCATATCACCTGGGATGTAAAGGGCATGCAGGAGAGTACAAGAGGCATCCTTGTATTCTGGTTACTCTAGTGTGACTGTATATGACTATACCGGGAGCCTGCAGGATTACTGAGTAGTGGGACTGCAGGACTGGTCTTGTTATTTATGATTGCCACGTGGACCCTGTATCCAGACTAAATTAGATATGTCAGTCAGGATTCCTCCATGGTTTTTGTTTTGATGCGTCATAAGAAAATGAGCCATGAAGAGAGATAATCCCTCCAATAAGCTATAGCACTGCCAGGAAGTCAGCTTTATATGCTGCATCAGGAACTGCAGGGGGCCAGTTCAGTTGACCTAAACCTCAAAAAGTTGAGCAGCAGTAAAACTGGGAGGTTACTTGCAACCTAGATCTTCAAACATACATGTTGTTTTGCTTTTTCTTTGCTTCCACAGGGGAGAAACTGCCTATCTGTTGATTTACATGAAAAAACGTCCTCAGTAGCCTTATCCAGGAGTATCAGAATGTCTTGGGAAGCTGTGAGTTATCCATGGAACTCAGCACCTCTGTGCCAGTGTGGACGTGTACAAATGTTCCACAAGACATTCTGCACTCAGTCAGCGACCTCTGCCTTCACATTTATTTATGAAAAAAGTGCAGGAGAGATTCAGCTACAGAAAGGATGTAGAAACTCTTTCTTTCATATGTTTTTGGTATTTATTTGATTCTGTATATTAATTTCCTCTTAAAAGATTGTAAAGTTAGTCCTTGTCTCTGCTGACTTACCAGTTTCTTTAATATTGATGCCTAGAGTTCAGTACAGGGGAAGCATTTGGCCTGAAAGCCTGCATGATGTTCCAGGGAGGCATGTGGTATGGGGAGAGCTGTGATAGCCATACCTGGCCAGTAAGACCGTAAGATTTTGAGGCCTACTCTGCCCTTTTAGCACCATGTTAGATGTTGGCAAGCTGGGCAGGGGACCCCAAAAGTCTTGAGAAACAGCTGGAACAAGGACCAGAACTCTTATGATGCATGCACCAGTCATGCTTACTTCTTAACCCCTTCCTGAAAATGAACCACTGAAGAGCTTGAGATGTGTTTGAAAGTTGGTGTCAGCATAAAGAGGGGTTTTAAAATCAGTAGTTCTGATTTACAAGATGAGTTTTTATGTATTTATGCAGATGATTATTGTTTTCACACACTTGTCGGGCATTTATGTGCATTTTCTTTCCTGTAGAGAGGAAAATATTCAGAGTTAAAGAGATTCTGAAGCTAACTAGTGATTTTGCACAATGCAATCCATGCACTGTGATAAGAGCAGAAGTGAGATGCCTTGATGTACTTGAACTTCTGGGATTTTCTTTTAGTACTCTTCAGCTGGTTGCCAGCTGGAATTGTCTTGCTCTCTCCCTTCCTTCTCTGCCCATGAAGTGGAAGTGTCCCTCAAGCAGAGAGTGGTCTGGTGAGAACAATTTTATAAAGAAAGTGAGTAATTTCTAAATCTCCTGTTGAGTTGTGTCACTGTGTGCTGTTGTTTCAGCCTGTGCTCCCATGGCAAGGACACACAGCTGGAGGAACAGAGAGAGCAAGAAAGGAAGGTTGGTAACATGACAATCAGAAGAGTGTTCTAAAAGCTCATCACAAGACTCGGCTGTGAGGAAAGTTTTTAAAGTTAAAACCAGCTAAAAACATCACTGGTTGTGATGCTTTTAAAGCACTCATTGTGGTAATTCTGGATGTACCACAGTGTGTGACAGGATCAGCGATTCCAGTAGTTTGAGATCTAAAAGTACCTTCTAGCATAAAATATTGATTGACTGTATATTTACAAGGGTGCTATTTTTGTGGGACTGAGCTATATATAACTTAATCTTATTTTGTTAATGATGATGAAGTTCCCAAATCATGTCCATTTTCTGTTGGTATGCAGAAGGTGAATTGAGAAATCTTGGAGCATAGCTGTGAAATTACATTTTTATGAACTATCAGGTTTTTATTTCACTGTACTAGCAAGGTCCATTATTCTGTTCAACTCTCATATTTATACTGTTCACTCTGTGTTAAAAAAAAAATCCCAGTGTATTGTTTGTGACCAGGATGAGGAATTTTCAGCCTATTCGCCTTTGGGAATGCGTTACACTCTTTCTAAAGCACCTTGAGTAAGGTGAGTAAGAAAACCGTGTTCCTGTCTGCTTTATCCAGCACTCTGCATATGTGAAGTAGCTGGAAGACAGTGGCTTTCCAGAAATCGAGAAGTTAATGGGTTAAGAGACTGACAAGACATTTCTAATTTGATATAACCTGAAATTTAAAAACAAGCTATGCTCATGAAAAATGCCTTAAATGTGTCATACCCTTCCAGGTATATCACCCACCATGGAAGCAATTGCTGAGACATACTAAGAATCTTTGCAGTCAGTATCTCAATGAAAAGTAATCAATGTTTCGTTTTGTTTTGGTTTTTTTTTTTAATAAAACAGTATGGGATAAATTCCCTAGAAAATAAGTCTGGTGAGTTATTGTCAGTGTGTTTTTCCGAAACACCATAAACGCAGGTGGGAGGCTACAGGCCACGTGCACAGAGGTTATATGCTCAAATTAAGTATTCAGGCTGGAGCTACTACTAATCTTTAGCTCCAACAGCCAAGGAAATGAGGCTAAACTTTCCCTGGGCATTTCGCCCTCGTGCTGGAGACACAATGGGTTTATTGTCAGGTTTGCTGTCATGCGGAAGCTTATATTTCTTCCAGATCCAGATGGGCCATGGGAGGTTTGCGAAATGTGTTGCGTATAGATTCAAAAACTCTGCCCGATCTGAGCTGCTTTTGCAAAAAGTCACCTTGGCTACCTCTGCGTCCACAGCTAAATTCGGTTGTATGCTGGAGAAACCACCCAAGGACGACTTTCATCTGAGCACGGGGGATTCAGCGCTTGTGTACTGGCACACGGTTGTAACATGGAGACCAGTTATAACACGGAGTCTGCCTCACCCAGGCGCTGGCTACAGAAAAGCACCACCTGGATTTCTGCCAGAAAAAAATTTTCCGCCATAAATCCACCGCAAAGGAGTTGGGATTATTGGTCCTGCGTTTGAGCCACTGTGCGAATGAAGCCTAGCATGGGTAGCAAGGGCTTTGAAAAGCCAGATAAAGCCAAGAGTATGTGTGTGGAGAGATTATTTTAGATCCTGGTAATTTTTCCTTTCCGTTTTTTGCTTGTTTTGGGATTAGCATGTCTTCAGGGAAGGAGCAGTAGTAAAATACACATTCTCTGCTTCATCTCTGACAGACTCCTCAGGTTCAGATATTCCCCACCTTCAAGAAACACATAGAAAAAAGTAAACATATATATATCACACTCAGGTAATCTCTAAAACTTCAATATGTTGTAAATCTCAAAATTATACATGAAAGTGAAAGAGAGAGCATTTTCTGGTACTTTACTTCCAGTATCATTTTAATTGACAAGAGTCACTTATCAACTAGTTATTGATATTTACACAAAAATGCTGCGTATGAGATCTGCGTTTAAAAAAGACCTTCAAAAAAGGACCTGTTCTAATATGGATTAAAAAACATGGGTGGAATAAGACTGTAGTTACTCTAAACTACGGTAAAATGTGTAAATCATATTAGGACTTAGCATTACTGGTAATTTTAATAATAATGGCTTTACTGATAATTTTGTGGATCACAATAATCTGTTGTGTCTGATAGATTCCAATGGTGAATCCTGTGATGATATTCCTGCAGGGGGAACAGCAGTAGTTTTGAGTCATCAAAAGAATCTTCTTCCAACAGATTTAACCTTTGCTAAGCAGATTCTGTCACCGGCAGTCGCTGCCTTTTTTGGCCCTGGGGACAGCTTTGGTTTTTGCCCTCCTGGAAGCCAGCACTGGCCCTTCGCTGGCCCCTGGCGTTTCCTACAAAGCTGCCTTTCGGGCAGCTTTGTCTTGCTGGTCTCCTGTCCTTAAAGCCAACTTTCTGGTCCTGCCCTGACTGAGGCCATACTTCTCCCAGGGAAATTTTGGCGATGTCGAGCCAGGATCGGCTTTGCCAGTAACATCCATGCTGGTATTCCTTCTGAGAACACAGCTTGGGCTTGAAGCTGTGAGCGGGGAGCAGCACTTTCCTAACCAGTGCAAACAGAAACCTCAAACAACCGTTTGAAGGTATTTTATGAAGCAATTAGTTTTTAGAAGAGAGCTATTTAGCTCTGACTCCGTGCTGTTTCCCACGTGGCTGGCTTATATTTTACCAGCTTCGAGCTGGCAGGCTCAGCGCTGTTTGCACCTGCCTGTGGAAATGTGCCCGGGAGTCACCAACGCTTTAGGGAGCTTGATAGATTAAAAAAAAATATTCTGATGTGTATGAAGTCAAGAAGCTGGAAGAGAAATGCTTCTGAGCTAAATCTACTTGAATTGCAAAAAAAAAAAAAAAAAGTTGCAAGTGCTGTGAAAAACTGAACAAAGGCTTAAAAATAAAGGCAAGGTGAACGAAGACCTTCACACAGGCTTAAGAAAGGGTGCTGCAAGCTAATGACTGTTTTCCTAAAATAGACTAATGACTGAAATTTCAGCAGCCAGTGGGATGCAGTTTGATTCAGTATGAAAACGTGCTTTGATGGCCGGAGCAGCGAGTGGGATAACCCTTTCCACATCTGCCTTTGTGATGGGCAGAGCAGCAGTTGAGGAACCGTGGGAGTCCCTCTCGTTAGGGAGGCAGCTACACGTCACTGTGAGACAGAGGACATAACATCTGGACTGGAGAGCCGGCCTGTTGTTAATCTACATTAGTTTCTGCAATGAGCTGAAGTGAATTTCTTGCTGTCCTTGGTGGCAGACAAGCTGTACAGGTACCTTGGCGGTCACTGTGACCAGGGCATCAGGTGGATGGATGATGCAGTGGTTGTCATATCTTTCCTCTAGGTAACCCATTTTTCTCACAGATAAGGAGAAAAACCACATAAGTGCATCAAATCTCCACATAGCAGCACTGAGCAGCACAACTGCTGGTTAAACCTTGCTTTCATTGCAGAATTCGGGCAGAAGAGGACTGATCTCTTTGACCTCAGAAATAAAATCAAAAGGGTTCTCCTCTGGTTTGTCCTAAAGCTGCAGTGATCTGCACACCTCAGTTAAAACCCTTGGACGCGAGGTTGAGGTGGCCAAAGCCAGCTCTGGCTCCCGTTGCCAGGGAAAAGGCCAGGCCGTAGGATGGAGCAGCGAGAAGGTCTGTGGCGTCGAGCTGTGGGGGGAATGTCTGGCTGCAGCCGAGGGCAGCTGCTGCTGGTTGAGACGGGCACGAGCAACAACGTGAGGATACAAGACGAAAACTACCCAACGTGAAAAGGTAGAATACCCTAAAAGAAACCTGGTGCTGGAGGACAGGGGTTTGGTACCACTGGGGACCTGTTGTAGGAAGCAGCAATGGTGGACCCTTGGCCACCTGATTGATGCCTGCTGGCCTGTGGGGGCTCTTTGAGTGTCTGCTCTGGGAGTGCCGAGTGTGCTTATGCTCAGCCTCTCAGTTTTTGTTGTCTTTTATCTGCGTTAACTTCAAATGCTTTCAGGTTGGGTATACTCTGCGTGCTGAGTCTGCAAGCAGTAAAAAGTGCCCGAACGAAGTGACCTGCCCCAGGTTGCTGGGCATTTTGAGACTCTGCCTGTTGAAACGTGGTGCTACCCTGGGGCTGGTTTTGCCTGTAACAGGCAAAGAAACGACAGGGAAGGAAAGGTTCATTAACGGATGGATAAACAACAAATGCATACCACTCGTATCTTTAAAATGAGTTCTTGCAAAATATTGGGCAGGGCTCTGAAAGCAGGTAGCGTGCCGGATCCTTCAGGCAGGACGCGGGAGCCTCCAGGCTGGGGTCAAACCCACTCTGCGTGAAAACGAGAGGTTTGGGATTTTCCAGAATAGGCTGCTATTCCTGCTGAGGCTTCTACAACTGTTACTCAGTTTATGCAGAAGTAGTTTTTTAGTTGTGAATGGTAAGAAACCTACTGTAGGACAGCATGCAAACAGAAAAGGCCATAAAGTAACACTAACACAGCATCAAGGGACGAGACACCTGAACCTGTTTAGCTTCTGAAAAGTCGATAAGTAGAGAAAATGACATGGTGGCTGCTCCAGGAAACACAAATGTGCCATGGCGTGCCATTAGGGATCATCGGTCTCGCAGATAAAGCAGTTTCGATTTTGAAGAGTCAGGCCAAGCTCACATGGTGGATCAAAGGCAAAGCTTTGTTTATTTCTCAGCTCCTCTCTCAAGGAGGGGAACCCTTCCTTACAAGGACCGTGTTGTCCCTGTGTCCCGCAGCATGGGAGCACGAGCCTGGTGGGCTGCAATGGGGGCGGCAGAGGGGATATGTATAATATGGGTGCCTGGTGCTGTGGGGATCACAGAATCAGGGAATACCAAGTTGGAAGGGACCTCAAGGATCATCTGGTCCAATCTTTCTTGGCAAAAGCACGGTCTAGACCAGATGGCCGAGCACGCTGTCCAGCCGAATCTTAAAAGTGTCCAATGTTAGGGAATCCACCGCTTCCCTGGGCAGGTTATTCCAATGGCTGATGGTTCTCATTGTGAAAAATTTTCCTCTTGTGTCCAGTGATGGATGGGATGAAGCAGTATTGGGAATTTTGGTAACAATGATCCCTCCTCTAGCCAGAACTGTGCCTCCTCCTGAGACAAACAGTTTTATGGCTTCTCCTGGTGATGTGTCCAGGAGCAGACAGGTGAGGTGAGAAATGGTTCTTGGTGTGTGTGCAAACTCCCCAAATACCACTTTTCTTGCAAAAAAGCAGAGACTGTGAAGTATACAAAAAGCCGCGACCTCAGTCAATGCAATATGTGTAACTGTCATGACGAGCTCACTCAACAAATTCATGTGAGGAACCCACAATCAGTTTTTAAATTCTTCAAAGGGTGAGGTAAGGGCAAAATTGCTGCCTTCTCTAGCTTATTGCAGCACTTTCTGCCCGTATTTTCCTTGTCCTCAGCCAGTCAGCAGGAAGGAGGGAGGGGCAAAGCCTATTTAAAAAGTTTTGCAAGGGGATGCGGCTTCTTGCCTGCGGCAGCTGGAAGAGGACCACACATGGCCACCTACCTGGAGCTGCCCACCCGTGCGAGGATGCCCATCCTGGGACTGGGGACCTGGCAGGTATCTGATGGGGACCTCTCCTCATCCCCTTGCCTCTGGTCACTCAGGTGACACCAGAAAATTGCTGAGAATCACAGTAGACTTTTACAGCAATCTCCTCCTCAGGTCAGGAAAATGCAGCAAACGCCCCGTGCGGCGTTTCTTGCCTTTTGAAATATTTCAGGTAATCCAGGTATTCACACCCATCCTTCATGAATTTTTTTTAAGAGCAGGTAGGGGTCACTTAGTGCAGGTAGTGAGCAGGTAGAAGGAGATCTTTCTTAGCTATGGAAAAAAAATTACATACTACAAAAGTGAAAAACTTCTCCTAGCTTGTTGTTCTTTGGTGGTTTTTTTTTGCTTTTGGCACTGGGTATTAATATCCCAGCATGTCATGCAGATGTCATCTTTGATGAGTGTATGTAGATGCAGGAACTTAAGTGGCAGTGAGTGGATTTGGAAATGGGAATTTACATTAACTCCTTAGACACTGAGGATAACTTATTTGTATGACAGCAGATGAGTATGCAGCGCTTCGCAGGAAAATAGTTTGGGTAGTTCTTTACCTGCAAATGTTACCTAATGGACTTTTGGTAAGAGAGAAGAATTAAGGATACACTGAATTATAAATGTAAAAGGAGTCTGGAAATGAGCTGAAAATTTTAAGAAAGTGAGCTGCTTAAGAAAGAAAAAAAAAAAAAGTGGATTGTCCTCTGGATTTGAGACTGGAAAATAAATATTTCGAATTGTAGGCTGCCAACTCTATGAAACACTGTCCAGTTAGCATAAAATTATCTTAAATTATTCTTGCTATATTTTTGGGTCAGCTGCTGCTCATCATCACATAACTTATGCACAAATGGGGCTGAGTTTGTTTAACCCCTTTCAGTCTTGATTGGTCTGATAACAAAAGACCCTAAGAAGCCTAAAGTAACTACGTAGGCTTTAAAAAAACAAAGCGTGCCTTGCGTGGGGCCTCTTAGGGCACTGAGGCTGTGACGGATGAGCTCCCTGAAGGAACCTGTTAGGATGCTAACAGGAACCGGTCGGGACTAAACAAAAGGAAAATTTTGGACACTTGATCCCTGGCACCACAAAAATCTATTGTGTTAATGCAATGAAAACATGGCCCAAACCCACTGCGATTACTTAATCAAAGCTATTAAATCGCAAGGTTCCCACAGCAACTTCAGCTGCGACTCCCTGCATTTCAGTGTGGCAACAGGGCCTCTCCTTTTCCCAGTCACCCTGACTTCAGGAAGTTGAAGTCCTGTTCAGTGAGCACCGTGTAAAATGAAGCGATGGATTGTTATTTTCTGAAAAAACATCTCATGTTACAGAGTTTTGTGTAATCACAGGGTATAAGTGCAAGGTACCTGCAGGTGGGTCAGGGCAATCCCAAACACAAATACAGGCTGGACGGAGAATGGATTGAGAGCAGCCCTGAGGAGAAGGACTTGGGGGTGCTGATTGATGAGAAGCTCAACATGAGCCAGCAACATGTGCTTGCAGCCCAGAAGGCCAACTGCATCCTGGGCTGCATCAAAAGAAGTGTGGCCAGCAGCGTGAGGGAGGTGATTCTGCCCCTCTACTCTGTTCTGGTGAGACCCCACCTGGAGTACTGCGTGCAGCTCTGGGGCCCCCACTGTAGGAAAGACATGGACCTGTTGGAGCAGGTCCAGAGGAGGGCCACAAAGATGATGGGAGAGCTGGAGC
This sequence comes from Anarhynchus alexandrinus, assembly GCA_008711295.1. Classification (NCBI taxonomy): domain Eukaryota; kingdom Metazoa; phylum Chordata; class Aves; order Charadriiformes; family Charadriidae; genus Anarhynchus; species Anarhynchus alexandrinus. The sequence goes on along the minus strand of VUYV01000094.1, from coordinate 3,352,238 downwards.
ACCTCTCCTGTGAAGACAGGCTGAGAGAGTTGGAGTTGTTCAGCCTGGAGAAGAGAAGGCTCCAGGGAGACTTTATAGCAGCCTTCCAGTACTTAAAGGGGGTCTACAGGAAAGATGGGGAGGGACTTTTGATCAGGGAGCATAGGGAAAGGACGAGGGGTAATGGTTTTAAACTGGAAGAAGGTAGATTTAGATTAGATATTAGGCAGAAATTCTTTACTGTGGGGGTGGTGAGACACTGGAACAGGTTACCCAGAGAAGTTGTGGCTGCCCCATCCCTGGAGGTGTTCAAGGCCAGGCTGGATGGGGCTTTGAGCAACCTGGTCTAGTGGGAGGTGCCCCTGCCTATGGCAGGGGGTTTGGGACTAGATGATCTTTAAGGTCCCTTCCAACCCAAATCATTCTATGATTCTATATTGTCACTTTTGCTCTTGACTGACTCCTCCATTCAAAAGTGATGCTCATCGCTCCTGCAGGGCAGGTTTTCCATGCTGCAGGAGCACCCAGAGACAAGGCATTCTATAATGCCTGGCATTTGGCCAGTGTTGCCGTTAGCCTGCTTTCCCATGCTGCCATATAAGCTGCAGCATTCATGCGTAGGAAGGGAGTGGGATGGCGAAAGGGGCTGCAAAAAGGAAAATTTGTAAAACTTTAAACTGGCTGTTTGGTTGTGTGTAGCCTTGTGGAAAAAAACACTGCAGTTTCTATGTTTTTGTTTTTGTTTTTGTTTTTGTTTGTGTTTTAAAATGTAGGTGAACCAACCAGGCAGTCGTCGATTGGAAATACTTGGAGAAGTGAAATCATTATAAAAAAAAAAGATGATGGGTGGGCACGTAATGAAGTTAAATGTAGGAGGTGGTCGCAGTTTTGCATCATGTTTCTGTTTGAAGTCCCATTTTCCAGAATCGGTATCCAGTCATCAAACAACGCTTCAGTGTCTCCAAGCCAAGAATCTGAAGTGATTTACTTTGCTATTAAATTCCAGGTTGTGTATTTTACCCAGGAGATGGCACTGTCTGTAGTGTTTTGCTGTCCTCTCACCTCCCTTGTCCTGTGTCAACAAAAGCTGGCTTGTTTGTGTGCAGGGCCAGACAGCTTTCAAGAGGTGATTCATTTCCTCACATCGCCAGTGTCTCACACGAAAATTGCTTTTAATTTTTGGGCAAATTAGAAATTATTTCGAGTGTCCGAATGTGAACGTTCCATCCTTAGAGAAGGGCAGATCAGTTCAGGCAACTCATCAGTGACTCCCATGGCCGTTTTATTCCAGAAAAGTAATGAAAGCAAGATCCAGACTGGAACACTTCATCATTTGGGGGCTTAAAGTCTCCAGATTTGGAGAAGAGCAAACTTCTTTTTCTGCTATTTAGGGAATTACTGACTTTCCTTCTTGTTTCAGTCTCTCCAAAGCACAGCGAGAGATGCAGTGAAGTTTGCCATCGATGTTGGGTACCGCCACTTTGATTGTGCCTACCTGTACCAGAACGAGAGTGAGATCGGGGATGCGCTGCAAGAAAAAATTGAGGAGGGGGTTGTGAGGCGCGAAGACCTCTTTATTGTCAGTAAGGTATGTCCTTGGATAACTTGTCTCACACAAGGCCAGCTCTCAGGAGGAGGGACAAGGTCCCAGCCTGCAAAGTGCCAGGGAATGAAGCTGGTCTGGGAATTAACTCCTCTCTGTCAGGGCAAAGAGTTTTGCGGATGGAGGGAAGGAAGAGGTCAACTCTTGAAAAGGAAAAAAAAAAAAAAGAAAAAAAGGCTTGATTTGAGAGGGCTTTTTTTGTAGTCCGTATCCATTGTCAGCCATGGAGACAGGAACTGAGGCCGTGCTCGAAGTTGCCCCTGAGATAGGAAGCAGGGCTATTGTATTCGTGGTCACTCCCGCTGCGCTGCCGGCCTCAGCCTGTTAACTCCTGTATGTTATGTTTTGTTTTGTTTTTTCCCCTAAAAACAATGGTAGGAAAAATAAAGTAACTTCTATCTGCTGGAAGCTGGCAGGTCGATTTTGACCAGTTTTTCTTTTTTTCTTTTCTTCATTTTGTTTAATTGCTGTATGAATTGTTGGAATTTTAGAGTATCTCATTCTCATTTTACTTAACTGACAGTACCACAAATAAAATAAGGTGGACAAAAGTGGCACTTCCTCAAGACGAGATGTGCCATACCATGAGCTGCCCCTGTGTCTGCGCCGTGTGTTTCCCCTGCCAGGGATGTTCTGCGGTCGTGGGGATAGGAGAGCAGCTCCCAGGCTTTGTGTTACCCCCGCAGCTGTGGTCCACCTTCCACGAGAGATCCCTGGTGAAGGAGGCATGCCAGAAGACACTTGCTGCCCTCCAACTGGATGATTTGGATCTCTACCTGATGCACTGGCCCATGGGATTCAAGGTATTGAGCATTTTAACGCCTGGGAGCCATCTGTCAGAGCTCTGCCGCTTTTTCCTTTGGGACCAGACATGCCCTTAGTCCTCTCTAATGAGCAGTGTTGCTAAACCTCATTAAGACGTAATGACAAACCTCCACACGGAGTGCCCAGGAGGAAAAGTAAGGTCATGGCTGCTTAATCTAGGTCTTGTAGTATGAAAATCACCTTATTTTACCCTGCACAGCATTTCCACATTAGGTATCAAATTACCATCCAGATCACATTCCTCTTAAAGCCTGGGATTTGGCAGTCGTTTGCTTATCCGGGATCAAACAGTTGTGTATTACTTAGTTCCTATTTTTCTCTTCTCTTTCTACCCCCAGGTTAAATAAATCCTCATTTCCCCATCGTGCCACATCCCTGGCCTTCCCCCAACCTGACTGAGGCACACACAAGTGTTGGCCCTTCCTCTGCCTGCAGGACAGATTCTCAGGAGGCAGATTTTCTTGAAGATTACTTTGTTCGTACATATTACTGGTTTTGGCCACCTCTGTCCCCAACACAAACAAAAGCCAGGATATCCAGCATGTCTCCAGCTCCACTTGCTTGCAGAATTTCTAAGTGATTTCTTTAACTACTTAGAATTCAGCCCACCTGAAACTTGCGTTTCTTTTTTGATGATAGGCAGGAGAGGAACTATTTCCTGCAGATGGAAATGGCATGGTCGTTCCCAGCGATACCGATTTTCTGGATACGTGGGAGGTACGTTCATGGACAGGCCAAAAAATTATTGCTAGTTTGAAATAACAGCCTGAAATCTTTAAGGTTTCCACTTTGGGAATTGCCCTGAGAGAGCTTCCGATGTGAAGTATTCCAGATTGCTGATTCCTCTGTGTCCTTGGGCTCCTTCTTGTGTTACTTTGCCAAAATGGAGGTATTTTTTTTTTATGTCTGCTGCCTACTACTGGCTGGGTGGGCATGGCAAGAGGAAATCTTTGACTATGTGTACACCCTGCAGTGGCTTGAGCTGACATATGCTGTCACTTCGGTCCCCACACCACACTCTCAGCATTTATCGGTGGCTGTACTCTAGCCACGCTCATCCCTAGTTGCACCAGAGCTGTCCAGACCACAGCAAAGCCAACGTGCCTGTGCTGATGTACCCAGGGCATCCAAATTTCCCACCTCTCTAGAAAGTACTGGAACTTGCCCAAAGTCCTTTGCTATAGCTGTGTGTGCAATGCAAACTGGCATGAGCACAGGCTGTGTGGGAGACAAGACTCGGGTGCAAGTTCAAATTTCTGCTTGGCTGATGGTTTGGGCTATCCTTTCCCCTCCACTGCCACTGTGTGCCCAGCACGGCCAGGTCGAAAGAAGACAGGAGACTCACCAGAGACAGAAGAATTCGCTGACGCTTTTTTCCTTCTCTCAGATGAAGAATAAAGCACGTTTTTGTTGCTCATTTGAAGGAAAAAAGTGGACATTTCAGGCTACTGCTTATGATAGCAACTTCAAATAAACATGATTTCTCCTTTGGAAGAGGTGTATCTTCTGCTCTAGGGGCTGGTAGTAGGTTAATTTCTCCTGTTTCTTTTCGGCTGGAGGTGCCAATCTAATTAGGGGTATCTAGCTCTTTTATTGTTTACTAGTGCGAAAGAAAATGGGGAGGGGAGTGGGGTTAGAACACAGCACTTATAGTATACTGACACTGCTAAATGGTACATCTCCTTTGGGAAATTAATTTGCGTTGATGATCAGGTATCCTGCTCCAGCTCTCCCAGAACAGCTCCTTGTCAAGCTGCTCTGTTCCAAATGACAAGCTTTTTATTATGGGATAATTATTTTGTTAGCTGAGGAACTACCCTAAAAAACCCCTCTTTTATTTACAAGCAGAAGGTCTACCTGGGGATAATATTTCAAAATAGTTGTATTCTACTGAAATAATAATAATGTAGTAATTGTTAATCTTGAATAATTCTGTTATTTATTTGTGTGATGATACATGATGTGGGAGTCTGAGTCTTTGACCAGGGTCCCACCGTTCAATATACTGTACTAACGCCACATCAGGAGAGGATCCCAGCCGTGGCGATTTTTTACCACTGAAGTCTGTGCGCAGGCATTTTTTCCATATAAAAAAAGAAGATCTTAATTCAATAGCAAGTCTGATTCTGTAGTGTCTCTAGGCTATGGAAGAGCTGGTGGATGCAGGAATGGTGAAGGCCATTGGAGTCTCCAACTTCAACCGCAAACAGATAGAGAGGCTCCTGAGCAAACCAGGCTTAAGACACAAACCTGCAAATAATCAGGTAAATTGTTCTCAAACTCGTCAGTACTGATGTCACATCTGTCTGGGGTGTTGCGTTTGATGGAACATCTCTATCAAGGCTGTGCTTTTGATACCTGTGTGACAATACACCTGTGTTTGGCCAAATCATAAAGTAATGAAGGATGCAGAACGCTCTGTGCCCTTCCTTGCGCAGGAAGCTGCAGTCACACGAGCCCGCAGCACTCCTGGGTTGAAGGTGCAACCTTCACCTTTCTTCCGACTGAGCACTGAGCTCGTGCAGGCTGAGAGCTGAGCTCTGCCATGGAGAACGCGGCCGGGCTTGGCCTTCTCCTTTCCTACAGCCCCCGAGGAAAAAGAGGCTGCGTGAATAGATAGGACCAGAGCCGGGCTACACTGCTGGGATGAATAGGTAGGACTGGATGACGTGAGAGTTGGGTGGTTCAGCTGGATGTGCACAACTGGACTGTGGAGCCTATTGATACGGGGACCGTGAGAAGTCATGGAAAATGAGGCAGGCAGCTGGAAAGAGAAACTAATGTGTGAAGATTGGGCCTTGTTGGCGGCAGGGTTGAGAAGGGGAAATGATCTGAAACACGGGCTGACTCTCTTAAAAAACCTGTAGCTGCAAAAAGAACCACCTTTGCAAAGCTGATGTGGGGCTTGGCAAGTCACCATAGTGATGCTAAACACCTTGAAGTACCTTCTGATTCTGAAGAAATCTACTAATTTTTTTTTGTAGATTGAGAGCCACCCCTACCTTCCTCAGGAAGAGCTGATTAAGTATTGCCAATCCAAAGGGATCTCTGTCACTGCATATTGTCCCCTTGGAGCGCCCAACTGGCCATGGTAAGAATGTTTTGTGAGACTTCTTAGTCGTAGGTTGGAGCCAATACAGTAAACCAGTCTTAGGATGTGGATAAACCTTCACAGAGTAAAACTGATATAATTAGAAAAATATTTACTAATTCGTTTAAAAACTACACACACACAGAAATCTCTCACACTTATTGTGATATTCAGTCCACTAATTCATACCTGTGCTGTTACTGAAGTTTCATGTTTAGGAGAAAAATGATCAATTGGTTTGTGAAAGTAGTGAAGATAATTCTTAACTGAGCTTGGGTGAGCTTATTAGACATGTAAAAAGAACTTCTGAAATAATAAAAAAAACCAACCCTAAACCAAAGCTGCACATGCTTGTGAAAATAGCAACTTTGTAGTCCTGCTGAGACAAATGGATCAGGTTTTTAAATGGATGACTTGAAGAAATTTTGCTTTTACTCCAGTCTTTACGGCTTTCTCCGACCTGGGACAGGGCATTTACTAGAGCAGCGGTGCTTGTGAAGGACATGACAGCTGCCCGTTCTTAAGATGAAATTTTCAGGATCTGGACCAAGAAATCCCTGGCCTGATCCCAGGCTGGACTGAAATGTGTTACAGTGACCTGTTATAATAGAAACTACAGGCCTCTTCTCATGTGCCAACCTGCGATAAAAGGGAAAGCATGAAGGCAGGGACTGGAGCAACGAGAAGATGGTGAATTAAAGTGCGCAGGATGATGCTTTCTTATAATTTAAATAATATTCTTACAGTACAGTGCCTGAGGGAGAAGACAGCGGACCATTCAGCTGCTGAAGTCTGCTTTTTATTTTCACAGGTCCAAGCCTGAGGATATTTCCCTTTTTGATGATCCCCAAATTAAGGAAATTGCACTCAAGTACAACAAAACCCCAGCTCAGGTTAATACTGGTCATAGCATTTTCCCTGGTGACGTGTATTTTTCCGCACTTGTGCTAAAGTAACTATTTACAGAGGTATCATGGAAAGCTGAGTTCCAGCTCTGTCTCATACACATTGTAATGCTTTAAAAAATATTACCTCTAACATTAGTTTTAATGACAGGCAGAAGATTACCAATGGCTTTGGGCTTTAATTGGCACGCTAGCCACTTCTGCACACAGCATCCCTGGCCAATCCTCAACTCTTACTCAACACTCTCCCATGCTGTCATCTCAACTTCAGAGACAGATAGTGATTAAATGAGCTCATGTAATAATTAGGAAGGGTTTACGATAGTGCGTTTCCTTTGTGAACCACGTCTGATTATCAGTAGAGCTGTTCCATGTAGGCACATATGGTTTTTGACTTTCAGAAGACAGGCAGAACTTCTCAGCTGTAATTCCCAATCTGTTCCTGCAGGTGCTTATCCGGCTCCAGATTCAAAGAAATGTGAGTGTAATTCCCAAATCTGTCACTCCACACCATATTGAGGAAAATTTTAAGGTAAGAGGGTACCTCACAGAATTGTTAATGGTGTTAAACTTTACACAGAAAAATCAACTCTGCCAGTGGAACAAAGTACCCCCTTCATACTCAGAACTGGCAAAACCTTTTGTCCGTCAGAAACCATGTAGGTTACTTCTTTATGAATGCAAAAAGTTACTTTAAAAGTAAGGAGCCAAGTCTCCTTCATTAGAACACATCAAGTAAGAGAGAGTAACTTTTCCCCCTTGTGATATAGATATGATGCAATCAGACCCCACCAGCACTGTAACTTCATGACATTCACTCATTGTTCACCACAGATGTGCATCTATTGCACACTTCTAGTGCTTCAAGAAATACAATGCTTTTCTACTTCTGTTTTTGGTATTCTTTCTGCAAATGAACTTACACTTTTCTTTTTGCAAACCTAAGTAACCCAGCTGGTTTTGGACCTTTATTCAGGTGTTTGACTTTGAACTGGCTAAAGAAGAGATGGAAACCTTCCTTGCTTTCAAGAAGCGGTATCGCATCTGTGCATTAAGCGAGTGAGTACCTCCTCCTCCTCCACGTTTTAGCAAGACTGGATCATCATCGGACAGTATTTGATAGCCCCACTTAAAAATAGAGATAGGGAACCTTAGCCAATACCTGATCACATCCATACCTGCTGGCATCCAGCACTAGGGTTTATTAGAGGATTGCCCATCTTGTACAGTTTGGTAGCATTGGGATTTTTGCAGGTACGGTGTGTGTTAAGGTATCGTGTAATGCATGCATACCAAACTGCTATCTGAAAATCAAAATTGGCTGGAAACTCCAAAATAAATAGGCGGCATTTTTTTTTTTCCTCTGTTTTCTTTGGCTACTTTATATAAGAGACAAGTCAGTATAAATAAACTCCATTTTAAGAATGAGAGTTGTAAGTTTTTTTGAAGTGAAAAGCTGTGCCTATGTATTTAAGCCAACGTTATTAAGGCAGCGTCTAGGCAGGAGAATGGTTAGACACAGACTTACTGAGATTTGCAATTTATTCTGTTTTCCCACGTTATCCACTTACCTAATAGCATACTGTGGACTTAGGAGTTCACAAGAGAGCAGTTTAATATCACAGGAAGTTTGGTGATTTCAGCTAAGCAAAAGATACATTATCTTTTGAGAACAAGGTCACTGGTATACGCAAAGGTTACACAGCATTAACTTCCACTGTCCTGTGTACACTAAGGAGGCTCATCTTAGGGTTTTTACTGTAGTTCACAGTTTTTGTTCTGCAGAGCTTCTGTCAAGGGAAAAAAGCTTTTTCTTCTTAGCCTTAAGACTATATCCTGAAAGTGTTTTAATCATACTCTCTTTTTCTAGATGCAAAAAGCACAAGGACTATCCTTTTATGGAAGACTAACATAGGCATCATCTTCAGATCCTGTAGGGATCACGACCATATATCATTGTTTTATGCAATTTGTAATTCTCAATGTGTATTAAATCTCAATATAAGTAGAGTATGTATTACAAGATGAGAGAAGGTAGCTCACAGACATTCTGAAGAGTAATCTTTGAGCATGTGTGTGTTTGCTTCCCTTATTATCAACCATAGTTGTATCAGTCCTTTATCCGTGTCTTGGTTCTGCTCTTGTTGTAGCAAAACATATATTCTCTTATCATTTAGTAATGATATTTAAAGAAGTTTAATAAATCTGAATCTTTGGGATTTGTGAAAAGCAGTCTTTATCATAAATATAAACCCTGACAAATTTTATGAGAAATTTAAATTCTCCTAGTGGTTGTATTTTTGGACAAAAGGTCAAAAGATATGCTATCTTTTAGTTATTAATATAAGACAACATTTAACATCAGAAGATCTTTGAGATAAGACAATATGCTGCTTGAGATTCTTAGTTCAGTAACATCAGTATAACAGACTGAAAGCCCTTTAGAAGACACTGCTGAATTATGTTTCAGGAGCCGTTTTCTTAATGAAGTTTCCTATTTATAAACTGTTAAAACCTAATAAACTGGTAGGAGATTTGTATGTTTGGCTTATCATATCTACAAGAGTATATAAATACTGCCTTTATCAGTAGAATGGCTGCAGTTAAGACTGTGAATCTCTCCCAGCAAATCCAAGGCCTGATAAAGGAGACCCAGAGGAATTATTTTGTTTGGCAACTGTCTTATTTAACAAGCAGAGAAGTTGGGCAGCTTCATAGAAGCCAACAGTAGATTTTCACTCTCTCATACTGCTCCCTAGATACTGCCTGTTTGTGTTTTGACTCAAAGGATGGCACTGGATGTTGTTTTCTCTGGTAAAAACTCAGTGCTACTGCTGCCCATACATCTGCTGGAGTTTTAATGAGAAGCCTGTTAATCAAGACTTCTTGCTCTTGAACTCCTAACATGTGACTCAAAACTCCTGTAATTGCTTTAGGCTCTTCCAGCCCAGTAGAAGAACAATGTGGATCAGTACTGCCTGCAGAGAGGAAGGACGGTTGTGTAATTAAGGTTCAGGGCTAGGATACACACTTCATGGATATCCTTTTCCAACTGATTTTCTTTGTAGTTAAGGTTTTTTAAAGCCTATAAAGGAAATGATGACATATCTTTGAGCTACTTTAGCCTTTTGCAAGATGTTTGAGTAACAGGTGCCCTAAAAGTGGCAAAGCAATTCTGTCAAATTAGATTTCCTAGAGCTCTGAAAAGCGTATCAGTGTTTGACACCAAACAGTTACAGTGCAGTGGTATGGACAGGAAGGTGTCTGTAATAGGTACTCTCTTTTTTTCCTCCCCCTGGACATGCTAAATTGAAAAGGTCAGTTACAGCATATCATCATAGCAGCAGTTAGAAAGTGAGGGCTGTGGAAGGGGCTCTGCTTCCAGACATTCAGACTGCAGTCAGGTTGTCAGTCTGCAGCAGGAAGAGCAATACCCACCTAAGGCTGTGGCATACAGCCTATCCCAAAATATTCTCTACTTCACAGGAATTTTCTAACAACATTCCAATATAATCACAGCTATCAGAGTTGAAGTTATTTACAGGATGTTTATAGACTGTGGTAGGCAGGAAGTCGGACTAGATGATCACAGTAGCCATATAATAGTAAAAAATTCAAAACAAGATAGAAGCCAGAGATTGTGCGTTTGTTTTAGAGACAATAGCTCTTTTCCAGCTGCAGAGACTTTAGCAAAGGTAAAAGGAGAAAATTTTGGGCGATGTCAGTTACTGGGAAGTAAAATACCTTTTATTTTGCAGCAGAGCTGCAGCCATATGACTTACGAGACTTACCTTTCTCGCAGATCACTGCTGCCTCACAGGAATGACAGCAGCCTCTGATGGCAGTAAGCCTGCTGCTATAAGCTGCTCGAGAAGCACGCTTCCTCGCTTCACCACTTTGCCTACCCAAACATGGATGCCACAAGGGCACTGTTCTAATTGCATCTGCTATCTGTGGAGAGCAAGCTATGAAGCATGATCTTCCTTGTATTCGGTTTTGAGGATTCCAAAAGTCTTCTAGCCTCGTACATGTTTTTTGTGAGTTCAGACTTTGCTTTACATAGAACCTACTTATTAAGAAAATAAAAATTGCCATGACAGGCTAGAGTAGACACTCAGGCTTGGTTTACCGCTACTGTAAATTCAGTTGACTAAAGAAGAGAAAGTGTTTTGTTGGTCAGATTACTGCAGCAGGAGAGAGGAAGGGTCAAGCTACCCATGTCTTCTAAGGAGTTTTATTTGTTCTGTCAGTGCAGGGACCTGCAGTAGAGGTATTGCCACAACTGACAAGTGGTGGAAACTTCCTAATCTTCAGATTCATTTGAACCCTGTGTTAATAAGCAAGTGTATAGTGATGGCCATTTAACCCACTCCCATTTCTGTGGTTGTAACTAACTCAACTGCATGCTGCCACCTACGTAGCCTCAAAGTACACGCAGTGACAGTGTCTCCACATACTTTGCAGTGGCCTGTGTAGCATTTGTTAGTTACTAATCCCCAGGCTGGATCGACGTCTAACACAAAGACCAGAGGTGCAAGAGGCCACAGGTCTAGCACTTCGTAGACCTGAAAAGACCAAGGCCATCTCTTAAAGCCAAGAGAGAACATGCCACGCTACAAACAAAATGCTTCAGGAAAAGAACATGAGTATTCTCCCAGTGTCAGGTGCAACATAGACAGACTCGAGTCACCATGACCACCTCTAGGGAGTGGAGTAACTTCCTTGAAAGACTAGCAGCTTCTATATTCCTGTGTGCCTACTTCCTCCGCAGCATAATCAACAGCTTTCTGTTGGAACCACAGCAAGGAGTTTATACTATCCCCAAATAATTTTCAGTTTCCATCAGCTACGTAGCAGTGCTCTTAAACCAAACCTGTAGATACATCTTTCCTAGTCAGCAGTGAGATTAGCTGTGCCACTGAACTGAACCCAGTAAATGGGAAACCACCTTAGTTTAGCATTTTGCCTTTGTATCACAACATGTCCCATGACTTGAGCTTTTATTGTGCTGTTCATCCATTCTGGTACAGTCAAGCCTTCATTAAAAGTTCCAAAGGGGCTGGGTGAAAAAATAAAACGTTATGTCCATGTTTTAGAGAGAAAACAGGATAATGTAGGTAAATGAACAATAGGTAAAAATTTAAAACCTCTTTGCTGATCATTGCTGCTCAGGTTTTCCATCTATTATAACTCCAAGGTCTCGTATTGAGCCCAGTATCATTCAAAAGCAAACAGAAAGAAAACAGTAAGACAGAAACCCTTTCCACAAACTTCTTGCATTCAATTCTACACAAGAAGTTCTGTTCCTTGCTTTCCTCCAGATCTTAAAAAAGATTTATAGAAGACTAACTAGGATAATCAATGGCCTAGGAATAATTTATACAGATGGCAATTAAGTAGACTAAGACTTTCCCTGACCTGACATCAGTGCAGGGAGCTATGCCAGAGGTTTACCAAATCTGGAGCGGCTTAGAAAACGTGACTGGAAATAAGCCAGTTGCTATCTCCTCCACTGTAAAAGCCAGCAGCACCATGTGAATCTAGCAGCAAACAAGCCCAAAACAAATAAGAGATAGCAATTCTTCACAAGATGTGTGGCTGTGAAAAATCATTCCCTTGGAATGTAACAGCTTCACAAGGTCACTGGACAATAAAGAACTAACTGATGGCTATTAAACACCAGAGATCTTAAAACTGCTGTCAGAATATTTAAAGAACACACCACTGCAATGCTCAACTTGCTCATCTTCAACAACTTGTTTTGGCCACAGCTGGAGACAGGATGCTGCAGCAGGTAGCCATTTAGTCTGATTCAATTCAGCTGTTCTTATGAGCAGCTCTCAGCTGGTTTGTAATAAGGCTTATTTCAGTTCAGAAAAGCTGGATTGTATGTTCAGCTTGATTTTTTTTTGCTTAAGAATTTAAAAAAAAAATAAATGTAGTTTTGCAGATGTTTGTACTAATGGTCCTGTACCATGCACCGTAACAAATTAAAATGCAAGACCAACATGGCCTATGAAAGAGTTTTAAGATTTGCCTTTCAGCTTAAATGAGCAAGGTCCTGCCAGAATAAGGCAGAGCTCAGTACTTTTTATGTGACCAAGGACAAGGCAGAGGGAGGGATGACAAATAGTTACTGACAGAGTTTAATCACTTAATACTCCCCTAGCTTGTAATTTATAAAAAGATACAATCATTTGTCCTGAGTCAACTGTTCTTTGTCCCAATTAAGCAAAAGATTCCAGATTTCTACTCATATCTTCAACATAGTGAATACAGACTAAAAAAAAAAAAATAAATCTATGTACAGGATTTTCTTTTCCCATTTTGAATAATATAGTTTTCTGTGCCCCAGATTTCATAACTCTGCACAAGTGTTACACTTGCGTCAGTCTTGTGAGATCAAGAAGAGAGATCCTGCCTCCTCTTCCTCAGAGGCAAAGACAGACCAAGTTACAGAGCATCATATAAAAAGCAATTCGAGCCAGGCAGGCTTCTGTATTTATGTTCCAATATCAGAAGTCAAGCCATTTTTTCCCAAAGGAGCATCAAGTGCAACCAGAAACATACTGTGCCTATAAGACTATTTGTGGTGTCCAACTACCTGCAACCAGCAAGATGCCAATTCCAGCTGCTTCTTGTGTTCTCAAAAAAGGCCTCTTGCCTGCTCCAATGAAATAACTGCCAATTTTCTCTACCTCTTTTCCCTGATAAATCAGTTCACCATCACTTTGCTACTATGGAAATAGATCTGTTCTGTCAGACATTTTTCTTAACATGAAATAAAAGTGTGCTAATCTGGTATCATTTGAAGAAGCAAGAGTGCAGCTGGAAGTGAAACAAGTTTTGAGTGCAAGTACTGATTCTACCAGTCCTGAGGAACGCGATTTTGCTGTCTCCTGCTCTTAATCTTTCCTGTAGGCTGGACTCAACTCCTCTTCCTAGGGTGTGCTGCAGTACCACATTAGCTTAACTGCTGCAGCAGAGTCCCCAGAAAGCCTAGTAAGAGAGGCCAACAAGGTGGAGCTGAACTACAAGTTCTTAAATCAAACACAAAACAAAAAACAACCACTTTTCGTTGGAAGAGCTACAAGATTGTATTTGTCCTTAAAAAAATGTCTTTGATCAGAAACCCAGAGATCTGTCAAATCACAATACAAAAACAAATGCTGTGAACAGTTATAGCAGGAAGAGCTCAGTTCGCAGGAATGCTAGGCTCCGGATATCTAATTCTTTGATCTTTCCACTTTACCTTTTAGGAGATGAAAGAAATTGTAGGCAGAGAATGTGGCACAAGTATGGGGGTACAACAGCCGCTTATTGCACTGTAACAATCCCCAGATGAACCTAGATTAAACAAAGACTTGACTGCAGTCTAGAAGACTGGCTCTTCCTCTATCTCAGCCTTATTTAATTATATCTGGCCTTGAAGCAATCCAAAATTACTATGGGTGCCAGGTTTTTCTGTCACTCCCTTCCCACTTCTCATCCTTTCTGAGAAGAGCCTGCTTTCTGTTCAAGCTTACGCACCGTTGTCCCTTCGCTCAGGTGCTTCTCTGTTTTTCCTCTATTCCCACTCTCATACTTCACACCAAGCATCCAAGCCCTCTGCCGGTTAAATGCTGCGCTGTGTCCCAGGACGACCCTATCCAAATTCTTTCCTGCTAAGTCATCCAGCAAAATACAGAGAGCGCCTGTTACAATACCACTCCACCCTGCGTGCTAGCTAGTCTTCCTTCTGCTGCAGAGCAGCCTGTCTGAAAGTCTTCTCTGGTAAAATTCCTACTCCAAGAATGGAAAATTTCAGGCACAAACTTTCATAAAGTTACACTGAAATGAAAACGGGAAATCAACAGAAGCTGATGTACTATTTTGGAAACCCTGACCCTCAATGTAACTTTTTGCCAGAACACAGTTGTCACAAAAATGTTATTTCCAAGCAAGTCAACATTGCCCCAAACAATTTTCTGTCACAGCTGAGACTAATCCAAGAAAATTAGCTGTTCTGCTTTTTTTTTTGATGCCTTTGGGCTTTTATTTATCACATTATAGATACACAAAGACACTTGCACAGCTGAAGCTTTTTGTATTTGCTTTTAAGCACAGAATTTAAACTGATTATAATCAATTTATGTTAGGAGAATGAGCATTAGAGGAGAATATTGCTTAGAGTCAGACACTGCCTCTTTGCTCCCTCCTCCTCATGTTGTAAATTAACTCAATCTTGTCTGTTCAGCCTATTGTAAGTTATTCTGACTGAAAACATGTTGCACATAAAGTCTGGCCTCAGCAATACTGGAAAGATTTAAAGAAGAATTTTAAGATAACAAAAATCTGTTTCCTCAATATAATGGTTAGTATTTATCAGAAAGAAAAATTTGACTTAGTACCTTTTTATCAATACCAGGAAACAAGTCACCTACTTTGCAAACAGTTTGAGCACAACTGCCTTCACAGTACATTTTAACCTGGCTGAGTTCCCTTTAAGGTACATTATGCTATTCAGTTATGGACTCAGAATCCTACTTTACATTTACCATTTAGGGGTGGTTATGCATTATCAGTTCTGGCGCCTCCCTTCTTTCATCTTTCAGGAAGGCCCCCCTTTCTGCCAGGCCTACACAACCTCCTTCAGAGGACAGTTCACTCTCCTGATCTACTCAGACTTTGGAAAAAAGTTTTAAGAACGTGCAAGAAAATGACCCAATAGCTATCCACTGTTTTTACAGGTGCCTAAATGTATTTTCTGAAGTCTTAAGCATCTCTCAGAAGGCAACAACTTTAAAACCATTACCTGCAAGTATTGTGAAAACTGTAAAAAACCCAAGGAACAAACACACCTCACATGTCAAAATTTGGGTGCAAGTGTGTTCTTCTGTCCTCCCAGAACAAAGTAGTAAGTTTCTGATCTGCTAGTTCATGACACAGTATTTTCCTGGAAACCTATTTTTACTATATTTGCAAATGGTAGCTTGTAAAATCACAGAATTCCTTCCTGCATCATATGCTGCCTGCCTGGAAAGGGCAAGTTTTCTGCTTACTAAAACAATCCCATAGGATGCTGTGTAGATTTTATATCTTCAATGGAATGAGTTCTCTAATAGCCAAAGTGTATATATATATCTACACGTGCATATATATGTAAAATAAAGACTATATTTATAGTGTGTATATATATATCAGTAAAATAAAGACTGATTTAAACATTAGTATATTAGCTGCCAGATGTAAGTTCTGTTAGATAGAGTTCTAAAGAGAGGCTCAAGCGGACTCATCAATGGCAAAAGGTTCTGATATCACACTCCAGAGTTCTACAGGGGCATTAGCATAAGAACAGCAGATAGCTAGTGGGTTCATACATAGGAAGTTAACATGAACAGCAGATGATTTATTGGGGGACAATAATTTTCATTGCTTTTGTGTAATCTCTAAAACAGCTGATATAATACAGCTACTCCAGCATTACTACCATTAGACCTTTCCTGAAATAACTATCTCATCACGCACAGTAATGAAACTGTATTTTATTATAAGCAAAACCAGCTTTTTTATCACCAAGAAACCAGGACCCATACACTTTTCAAAGAGCTACCCGTGTAGAAACTGCTGTACTAAANAAAAAAAAAAAAAAAAAAAATCAACTTAAACTTCCGATTAGAGAAAAAAAAAAGCATGGAGTGTTACAAAGAAACAAAACCAAACCCAAAAATAATCAGGAAAAAGGCAGACTTCATTAATTATGTAAAGTCTGCCAATAACCTGGTCCTTCCAAACAACAATAGTCACTACCTCCAATTCACAGTATTCCAAAATAAAAGTGACTGCTTGTTCAAACTTTCTCAATGTTTTCTGCTTACCAATTCCAGACATGCAGTTTGGCAAAGACAAGCTACTAGTCCACACAGTGTGCTCTTCAGAACCATTTTAGCATTTCCTTCTTCAAAAAAAAGAAAAAAAAACAACACAAAGTCACCGAGTACATATACTGCATCTTTGTGGGGGGAAAACAGAAAAAAAAATGGGGGGATGGTGCCTGATGCAGTGAGAAAGCTGCATAGACAACTCATAGGCAACAGCAGAAGCATATCCAAGAAGTCTGGAGAAAGGCAGGAAACCATCTTCAGTATTCTGCATTGAAAGGGTAGTCCTTGTGAGTTTTGCACCTGAAGGAAATCAAATATGAAAGATTATCTCATGTCTGAAAGATACTACAGGCAGCTGTAACCACTGCAAAGAGCCACGAAGGGAGGAGCTGAACTGCATAAAAGCAGAGTCAGTTTGTTTCTGTTTTCCTTGGTGAGGCCCTGTATTTGTAAACAGAGATTCTTGAGTGCCTTCGGTTATTCAGGCTCTGAGCGTTTCAAGCTATGCGACATAGGTACTTTTAGCCAACTATTTCAAGGTTTCACTGTTTACTGCCAGGAAGACCTTTTCTGCAGCCTTCCAACAAAGATTTCGTATCTGGCTTTAGGCTTCCAAGTTGCGAACCCTCATGTTACTTTTTGAATGTTCACCCACTTTCCCAAGCACTCCTGAAGAACATACAGTCAGTTTTTATAATATAGCTAAGGGTCATGGCAGAAAGGCAAAATACCACAAGCAAAGTTAATCAAGAACTTGAGTCTGCATCATGCTCATTTCTCCAGTATAGGCAAAATAAAAGTGATGAATAAGAAGCCTCCTGCTGCAATTCCAGCTGCAAAGAGTTTATTGGAGACCGAACTGAAAACGAACATGAAGCTTGCTTTATGCTCATCATGATTTGGTTCATAACATGAACATTTAAATCTTACTCTGAAAAGCTATTTTGAGGATGACCCCTTTGGAAATTGAGTTTGCATATCCTGAATTTCAACCAAGCCTAGTATCTGTAACTTTGTATACTAAACTATGACATACTGATAACTTAACAGCTTGAAAAAAACGAAAAACATCCCACTGCCACTTACGTGCTCATCGCACAGGCTCTCCAGTTTCTGTTAAAGCTGAGAATGGTTGCCATCTCCTCTTTAGTCAATTCAAAGTCAAACACCTGACAGGAGAAACAGCTGGAAATCACATCTTTGAACAAATCAGATTATAAGCAAAAAAATAATGAAGTTAAAGCACAAGTCCACAGGGCAGGGGTGCTTGTTAGAAGTGACTGTTTCATGAAGGAGGGAAAGGAAAAAGACTGCTCCCTGGATTTCTGAGACTCCACTAGCTGGAGTGGGGGAAGGACGTAAGCGGGGAGAGGGAGGAATTAAAAAAAAATAAATCTCAAGTTGCGGTTACATGTGTCAGTTGTTTTATGACATCTGGAGAGCGCTTGGTGTTGCAGAATGCCTCCATCCTCCATTTGTGAAAAATGCATCTTTCTGTCCCATTCCAAAAGGAACACCTTCAAGACTTTCATATTCCACCTAATGTAACAAAGTTTCTTCCAAAATCTTAATATTGCTTGCAGCCAAGGACCACTGAATCAAGAGCAGTGACATGGTTTCTGGACACCAGGACTATTTTCTTGAGTGCTTGCTCTACATAAGCCTTTTGTGGTGTGCTACTGCACACAGGCCCCAATCAAGGTCTGTCAGATGACTCATCCACATGGCATAGAACAGGAAGCATCCCATAACATGACTGCTAAGATTACCAGCATAGTGTTTCTAAAAGCTTTGTTGACTCCTGCTCTCAGACTGTAATCTGAAGTTTAGCACTCAGTAGACTGTAGGTAAACATACAGCGAGAAAAATCCCAGTCCTCTTGCCTGAGGAGGACTTTTCTTAAGAAGGGTGAAGAAGGATCACTGCTTGCTCTGCAGGGAGAAGCCATGCCACCCCTGAACACACCGTGCACTCAGGTCACTCCTAATGACTCACCTTGAAGTTCTCCACAATGCGCTGTGGTGTGACAGACTTGGGAATCACAATCACATTTCTCTGGATGTGGAACCGAATGAGAACCTGTAAGAGGGGTACCACCGAGTCAGAGAGAGGACGGTTTTTGTTCTATAATAAACAGAGACTGTTCCAACAGTTGTTTGCTGTAAACTGCACGATTTAGCAGAATTAACCTGTTTCTGCAGAGCTGCATTTCAAATCATACCTAAATTCTAAGCAGCGCTTTCTGAAGTGCAAATAGAATAGTGGTGGAGCCCCGCAGAGAAGGGCTTTTCTCATTTAGTTTAGAGACCCTCAGCTCCTTTCCTTCCTACCTAGACTTTCAGTAGGTTCTCTGCAACAGGAATTGAGACTGTAAGAGTGAAACATTACAGCATCTGAAGGGTGAAGAAAATGTTTCTTGTTGGTAGTCAAAGAGCCCTTGCAAGCATACATTGAAGGCCAAATATAGTAAACAAACCTGCATTGCTATTTAACACCGCAGAAGAGCGCCACAGGTGACTGGAAATCAAGAGCCAGCCTGTCCTTTACTTTGTCATTAGCTGCCCTGTGTTGCAAGAAGGGGTACCCACTGTGTGGCACCTACCTACCTGTGCTGGGGTTTTGTTGTGCTTGGCTGCAATCTCTTTGATCTTGGGGTCATCCAGAAGGGAAGGATCCTCTGGCTTAGCCCTACACAGAGCAAAGAAGATCAGTGGCAAGAAACCTCCATAGATCCAACCTAGCAGAGATCTGTATCTGGATGAATAATTATGGTGCACTTGTAGTCTTAAAGTTTCAAGCACAATCCATGCCAGCTCCCTTGCAAAGCACAAAGAAATCTCACCATGGCCTGTCAGGAGAGCCAAGGGGACTGTACGCTGTCACAGCAATCCCTTTGGATTGACAGTACTTGATCAGCTTCTCCTGGGTGAGGTACGGATGACATTCGATCTGCCAACATAAGAGTATAGAGATTGATAGTCATTCAGCTGCTTTAACATGTTCCAGAGATTAGTTTTTATAACAAAAATCAGCCTTTGATTTGATTAACTTAAGAGTTTCTGAGCAACATTACACAGCCTTTGTCTTCTGTATGCCACCACCCCCTTTCTACTATTTGTAGTTCTCCTTGTAGTACTGCTCCTTGTAGTACTATTTGAAGGGTCCAAGGACTGTAACACCACTCCTTAAAACTTTGCTGATCCATACAATCTCCAACATATGGGACAAGCAGCTACATAATTGCTTAAGTGGGACAGTTCAGTAAAATGCACACACAACAGAACTGTAAAATTATAACAATAGGACAGCAGACCAGTAAGTACAAAGTTCTCTTTTCATCCCTATTTAAACATGCCATAATGTTTTTTTATGACTACCATATTAACTTCAATACCAGTATTGTTCAATTCATTTATTTGCTTTGCATCAATACTCACACTGAATACCTCCAGTCTGCAAATAGTGAGAATGGCTGACTGCTACAGATTTTAGTCCTTCAGCTCACTGTCCATTACAGACTTTTTATAAACACAGATGTACTTACCATGAATTTCTGTAAGAATATCTACATAAGAGAGTACAGACTCCTTAACAGTGGCTCTGTATTCTGGGAAGCTAATGCACAGACGTGCAGTCTGGAACATGAACTATTCATGTGTCAGGAGGCTGTGAATGAACATGAATATTCAATACTTTGCATAGAGGGACTTTAAGGATAGTTACACGCCAGGGAGCACTACTTTCCTTTCAGCAGGCAATATCAAGAAACTTTTTGACTACACTGTCATTTGAGCCTTCTGCAGCCTGCTGCTGCATTCTGAGGGAAGACCCTGGAAACTTGTGCTACTGGCAGGTGGAGCAAGAGAGTGCAAAACATGGGATCAGTTTACAGCCTCGAGTGCTTTATTTGTGGTTCTAGCTGCCTGCTGTTACCAGAAGCCCACATGGCCGTTTCCCTTCTGGGGCACGTTGGAATATTAGACAACAGGACACATAACTCAGTTTTTGGGGCAGATTATACATATTTATTTTGCTTCAGCAGCACCAGAAACACAGCTACTGAAGAGTAACAGAGCATCTGGTTATTTTCTCAACTATTCAATAGCTAGAATTTATGCAATATAAGCCAGGAAAAGTTATCCTTAGCTGTCCACAGGCACTCCAGTTGCAAAAACTTCTGGGCTACATTATCTAGTCTTACGTTTGGACCAGGATGAAAAGCATATGATGTGCATTTAAACAAGTATCTTAAGTTATTGCAATCCACAGTGTGATAATGATCAAGTACTTGAGTCAGATTTCCTTACTGAACTAAGTATAGTATCATTGTAATGTAATTACTACTTTGCCGAATTATTTTTCGCCACGAGACCAATGTGCATACTGACTGCATTCAAATTAAGAATGGGAATGACACCAAATACAGGGTATTACTGGATTACATGTGAAACATCTGCGCAGAGAAAGCATTTGCAGGAAGCACTATCACTATTAGGCCAACTGATAAGTGTTAATAACAGACAAGATTTCAGGCTTGCAAGCATTTCTTCAAAAGCAGTAAGTTTTGAAAGACAGGGACCAAAGACCCACTGCTCTGAGCTTAACCTGATTATAGCAATCAGAGAGCTTGAAAACATTTCCAAGTGTGAGACATGTAAGGTCAGTAACCTCTATGCAAGAGACAAGGGTAATTATCAACTACAGTGATAGTGGCAGTGAGGCGTGGCAGATGTTGAAAGGTATCATAAGACTTCTACTAAGTATCCTAAAAGTACATTGGGACTGATTATGGAAATACACAGTAGAGAATTATGAATTCTGCACTGAACATTTCAGTTTTCTGTTGAATAGACTTCAGAGAAAGACTGTATTAGCTATCTGAAAAAAGGTGTTAAAATCCTTTTGGTACATATGCTCAAGCTACCACAATAAAGTAAACAGTTCTTATAATCGGGTATCACTAACTGAGACTGCAGTCCTTCAAACACTATAGCAATCAAGGACAAGTCTAGATAGACCCCACAGGGAGCTATCCTGGGACCCATCCTCTTCAGTAACTTGTGCCAGGCTATAATCTTGTCAAGTTTATAGATGATGCCAAATTGGGGGAGGACCAGTTATTATACTCAAGGGCAGGGCTACCACTTCAGAGTGACCCACTTAGGCAGGAAGAACAGGCCAACAAAAACCTTATGAAATTCAACAAGGCTACACACAAAGCCCTGCACCTGGGAAAGAAAAGCCCCTAGCAATAACACAGACTGGAGCCCAATGACCTGCAAAGCAACTATGGTAGAAGAGACCTGGGGACCATAGCAGGCTGAGCTGAAAATGAGCCAGTAGCGAGCCCTGGCAGCAGGAACACAACCAGTAAATTGTGGGAAGTGATCATCTGCCTCTACTCAGCACTTATTAGACCACCTTTATAATACTGTGTCCAGTTTTTCCCCCTTCTCAGCCCCCTAGTAGAAGAATGACAGACAGACTGTCACAAATTCAGCAGAGGCCCACCAGGATGGCTGGGGGCTAGAGAACCTACTGTATTGGGAAAAGCTGAGGGAGCTGGGCTTGTTCAGCTTGGAGAAGGGAAGGCTTCAGGTCTCCTAGTAGCAGCTTTTCAATACCTAAAGGTCACCCAAAGACAAGCCAAGCTCTTCAGTGGTGCATGGTGGGAGGACGAGAGATAAGAGGCCTAAGCTGAAACACGAGAGGTTGAGACTGGATATGAGAAAACTCATTCCCTCCCCCATACACCCACGGCAGGGGTCAGGCAGTGGAGCACACTGCCTAAAGAGGCTGTGCAGTCTCCAACCTTGCAGGTTTTCAAGATGGAAAAAGCCCTGGGCAACCTGGTCTGATCTCATGGCTAATGCTGCTCTGAGCTATAAATTACAGCAGATTATTTCCCAAGGTCTCTCGCCATCTGAATTTTCCTAAGATTTTATTCAAGCGCTGTCTATATACCTGAATGCTTCTGTTCTATGGCCTACCTTGCAGCTTCATTTCCTCCTTCCTCATAACCCTCATTAAGTCTGTAATCAGTTCATAAAGTATGTTCCTCTTCAGTTCCCTCAGACATCAGCAACAGGAACTGGCCTCTCCACAGAGGAGTTGCAAAAAGGTCATCCAATTCTGTTAGGTCCTTATATATATGTATACACGCAAATATCAAGTTTTACTCTACTTCAAGGAAGTTTTTAAAGCTCATACGAGTGCCCCCTGCCCCCCCTTAAAAAAAAAAAAAAAGATTCTGGAGCTGCTCCTTGCCAGATATCCAAGCAGTAGTGCAGAAAGCCCATAAAAACCAGCATCTTATACATTCAGAAGTAGTTAAAGGGTGGGATTGAGAAAACATACTGTGTCTACTCTACTATTGCTTTCTATAATCTTATACCACAATAATCTTAGTAACTTTTTTAAAAAAAAAAAAGACCACACGCAAAAACCAACAACACCCAAACATTTGCCTGCTGTCACTTAGCGGCTTACCTGGTTATTTGCAGGCTTGTATTTCAGTCCTGGCTTGTTCAAGATTCTTTCAATCTGCTCATGGTTAAAGTTGGAGATTCCAATGGCTTTTACCAGACCAGCATCCACCAGCTCTTCCATGGCCTAACAGAAACAGAAGCAAAGTCAGTGTCTAATATACATGACAGGGGCTGAAGAACATGTTCTTCCTGACATGGCTTGTTTCCTTCATGAGAAGCACAAAATAAGCATTTAGATCTTCAGAGTTCAAGTTTGAGGGGAAAAAAACCAACAAAGCAATAGTATTTGTGCCATGTCTCCCATAAGACCAAAGCTCAAAGACTTATTCTTTGAAATTGTGGAAATTCACTGCAAGTTAGAAGGGGAAAATAATGATACCCAACAATCCACTATTGTACCAGTGAGTCCTTCCAAGTAGTTCTACATACATGTTGTGGTTTAGGCCAAATGGGCTACTGGGGACAGAACAATACATGAGACAATTCAGAGTGCTGAAGGTAATGAAAACATGGAAGAGACCACTAAGAACAGAAGACATTCTCCTGCTGTGGCTGCACTTACCTCCCATGTCTGTAGAATATCTGTGTTGCTGGGAATTGACATGCCTTTGTCATCTGTGGGAAACAGCTCCTCTCCTGCCTGTCAGTGAGAAAGAAAATGCTTGAAACACTCTTTGGTGGGAAGTTAGGTTAACACCAGCTGAAGACTACAAACTCCTACTGCAGGACATAGTAATACTTATCATCTACATATGTATTAGATAATACTAATACTCATTATCTACATTCTTCAGTCTTTTCTTTTGATTTCAGCTGGGATTATGGCATTTTTGCCCACAGCCATCCCAGTAAGGACAGGGACACAATGCCCTCTGGCTCACCAAAATACATATGGAGAAACTAACTCTTCACTTGTAGAATTACAGCCAGTTTACAAGTTTACTTTCTGTATTACAAAAATACACAGTTCTTATGTGGACATAATGAAGTGTTTTAATAAAATGTGTAACAAGGACCCACTAAGGACCTGGAACAAGTTCAGTCTATATTGGACCATGTCTGCTGACAGGTCTTTCATAAGGAGACTCATTGTTTAAGTTGCTGGCACAGGGAATGTTAAAACAGCCCAAGTCCCAGTTAGGACTACATGCCAGGTATCAGCTTGATTCAAACCCAGCTGTTTTCTACTGATACATTATTACACCACAACACATTTTCGCTTTGATAGTTTTGTCAATATGAAATTAATTTTAAAAATACAGAATCTATGAAAAACAGTTGATCTCAGAAGCAACAAGTAGAAAGAAGATTTTGATCAGGCTTCAACAGAAACAATAAGCTTAGAAATAGTCAAACTGAGACACGCAGTCTCAGTTCCTTTGCATGCAGTCAGTAAAGAGTTAGGAACTAAAAAGTTTCACCTTTTGAAATCCAAGGTTTGTGGAACACTAAGGCTCCTACAGCAAAGGTCAGCTCAATCTGTACTGTATTAAAGGACTCAGTGACTAAAGACAGAAATGGAAGACAGAAACATTCTCTTGTTCTGTGATTCTGTAACATGCAGAGGAAAGAATTTCTGTCAGGCAGCAAAGCACAGCCCTCCTTCCAACAATGATGGAACCACATCATTGTCAGTTGAGCATACTTCGGATTTGTAGAAGACAACACACAGTCAATAATCAAAAGGACAGCAATATAACTTACACTCGCAGCGGGAAAACCCACCCCTAGTTCAAGGTCTGCCCTTTCCATGATCAAAAGGGCAGAAGATGCTGTGCAAGCAAGAATCTCAGAGGCAGGGATCAACTACTCTGGCTGTGTGAGCCAGGCTAAGCTGAGCATCAGAGCAGTGCTGGTACACAACAGACATGATGATCTGTGTCAGCTGGAGCAATTACTGGGCTGTAAAGCCATATAGCTCCTCAAAACTGCCAATCAAAACAGACAAAGCCAGGGCATTGCTGTTACTGTACCTTAAACCCAAGAGGCCAGTGGATGAGGTAGAGATCCAGATAATCCAGTTTCAGGGCAGCAAGAGTCTTCTGGCAGGCTCCCTTCACCAGAGGCTTGTCATGAAACGTGCACCACAGCTAGAGACAAAATGCCAAGGCACACTATGACTTCCTAGGTTAAAGCTCTTGGAACCCTTCTGTCCTGTTCAGAAGAGTGCCTGTCCCCCTTGGAAGATGATGTAGAACTAGGTCATCTTACTGATCTTCAAACGGGGTTACTCTGTAAGCCAGACTGGCCTGTGATACTGAGGGCAATACGTGCAGTGGCAGCACACATGACTGAAGAGTGTCATGGCAGACAGCAGCAGTAGTCTGGCTTCATTAAGACTTCATTTAAAACCCACATACTAGAAGGCCAGATACTGCATGAAAGAGGACAACATAACTTCATGCCAGGAAAAGTTTAAAGCATCACCCATATCAGTGCTACATACTCTGCATAATTCTCCATACAGGATGAGGCAAAGTAGGAACCTTGTCTCAAGAGTAGCCTAAGTGATGTTCCAAATTGTTCCATGCTGCACCACTGAGTAGGAAAGTAAAGAACTGGCAAGTTACTATGAGAAAAGAAGTATCTCCTGGGATCCTATACCACCACATCCATACCTTACTGACAACAAAGAGGTCCTCGCGTTTCACAACACCTTCCTTGATTTTCTGCTGGATCCCATCCCCAACTTCATTTTCATTTTGGTACACGTAGGCACAATCAAAGTGACGGTACCCAGCATCGATAGCAGCCATCACTGCAGCTGTTACTTTCCCTGGTGGGGACTGAAAAAATAATATCCAAGAAACTTTAATCAGTATCTATTGAAGGCCTTTTTCCTAGCAAGATGAAGAACACCACCCCACCCAAAGCAATCCCCCCAGTTAAAATAAAGCAAAGAACACCAATAGCTTTAAGAAGACCTCCAGTTTTTCCTGCAGCATTCTTGAGTCTGTATGCACCTTGAATGGAGGCCGCTGAGCTTACAGCCAGCCTCCAGCCGCCCCTCCGTCACCCTGCTCCACTCCCAGGCAGGGCTCAAGCCAACAGCTTTGCAGAGCCGAGGCCCCAACACCGGCACCGTTATCCAGAGCTGGGCCAAGGCCTTCCCCAAACCGCTCCTCACAGCGGAAGCCCTCAGCAGCTGCCAGACGGGGGCAAGGGAGGNTCCCCGCGGAGGGACCTCAGCCCCGGCGACCCGCGTCGCCAGGCAGAGCCCCGCACTGATGCGGGAGCTCGGGCTGCTGCGAGGGGGGCAGCGGGCAGGGAGGGACCCCCGGGTGCCAAGCGCCGCAGCGGCACCGCCGTATCGAGAGTGCACCGCCGGCCGGGATGTCGGTGTCGCCGGCAGCGCTGCACCCGGCCCCGAGGCGGTGGGGTGCGGATGGGCCCCGAGCCGAGCTCCGACGCCGGCGGCCACGACTGCGCCAGCAGGGCCCGAGCCGCGCCCCCCCACCTCCTTCTCTCCCTCCCTTCGCAGCGCGGGGCCGGGGAAAGGGCCCTCCGTCCCGCCCGGGCGGTAACGGGCAGGGCCAGGGCCGGGCCCCCGCTGGGCACAGCCGGCCGCAGCCGCCATCCCGGGGGAAGGGGACGGGAACAGCGCCGCGAAGCCCCGTTACCTTCCATGTACCCAGCCCCAGGATGGGCATCTTGGCCCCGGTGTTCAGCTGCACGTAGGTCGCCATATCCCCACACCCGCCAACCAAGAACACCGCTGCGGTGGCTGCCGACACAGCGCCTTTAATAGCGGCCGGGCCCGCCCCGCCCCGGCGCGGAGCCGGGGGGGGGACACGGCGGGGCGGCGCCGGCGCTGTACCCCGGCGGGGCCTGGGCCGGGGGAGCCCACGGCGGGGGTACGGGGCGGCGGCGGGCTGGAGGAGGACACCGCGTCTGCGGGCTTCCCGCCTTGTGCCCGGCGGTGCTTACACCGGGGCTGCGCTCACTTCACGTGTGATGGCCCGTCGCGACGCCTCGGTCCCTTCATGTCACGTCTCAGCCGTCCCCGGGATGGAGGTGACAAGAGGGGACTGAGGCAGGGGTGTTTCCCTGCGCCCTGAGAGCTGCCTGCGGGTTGTGTGCCTCGGGCTGAGCCCTTCGCTGGAGCGGCGTGTCCCCATGATGGGGATGGTGGCCCGGGCTGGTCCCCCTTGTCGGAGCTTTGTGACCCTGCGTGCTGGTAGAGCGAGATGGCTCGGGGAACCCTGGCGTGGCTGGCTCATGAGAGCAGGGAGAACCTGTTCCCCGCTCCAAACGAGACAAATGCAGCTTCCACTTCAAGCCCAAGTTAAAAAAAACCCAAACAAACAAACTTTATTTTGAATGTTGGGAGAGGTTTTTTTTTAAAGTGTTTTGAAAGTCACAGAAGAGGAGCGGTGACTTTTTAATGCATGACGTGACAGATCAAATTGTCCCTCTGTCTCTCGGGAGGTGCTGAGGCCATCTCAGAATAAAACGCACGACTGTAATCGCGCATGGTAGGTGGCCAGTTGCCTCCCGTCAGAAACTGGCTATGACATTTTCTGCAGACAAGCGGACGCTGTTCTGCTGAAGAGGTCTCAGCCGCAGTGGAAAAAACCCAGACTTGCCCGGGCGGCTTTGCTGCTCGCTCACACGTGGAGAAGCATCTTCAGGTGCAAGCGGTTGCTCCGGGTGCCTCTCCCAGGGCAGAGGCCCCCCGCTCTCCGCAGCTTGGTGGTTTTTTTGCTCCATTTAACTCAGGGCGGGCAAGGTAATTGGTTTTCCTCTTTAATGTCTCTCCTGTTTTGTGTCAGCGCCATCAGCCCGTCCTCGGCGGGATGCAGTGTGTTTTCACTCGGATCACGAAACCATTACATAACCTCGGTGCTTATCTATCTCTCATCACCAGGGATCGGTTTTCCCTGGCGGTTTCTTGTCAGGGAGAGGTCTCCCATCTCCTCACCACCGAGAGGCTTCGGGCAGGAGTTCTGTATTTTGGGTTTTTTTGCTGTTGGCTCTCCTGAGGCGGCAGACTTTCCCCTTGCAGCTGTGAGGCATGTCGGCTTTCTGCTGTTGACCTCCCCCGAAGGCCTGGTGGGGGCCATCTCATGGCAGCAGGGCCTTGGGGGAAGAAGTAGTGCTGCAGGTGTCACCGGGTGACAGCCAGCCCAGTAAATCTTGTGCGCCACGTCCTTGATAACATGGCCAGCTGTTTCTTTGCAGTGAGCGTCGGCGATGAGGAACTGCACCGGGGAGGAAGGGTTTTCCTTTTTTTATTCCCCCCCCCCCCCCCCCTTCTTGACCCGTGAGCGATGTTTTGCACTGGAACAGGATGCGTGGTATCATGAGTTTTTCACTTTGTTTTGCAGACTTTGCATTTAGTAACTGTAATTTCACCACAAGTTGTGACTTTGGAGACCAGCAGTGTTTGGTATCTGAGCAGAACGAGGTCCAAACTAATGGAAATGGGTATGTCCCTGTGGAGGCAGTCGTTAACGGCAGGGACCCTGTGGCCTGCTGAAAGAGCCCAAAGGCAAAGGAAGGAGGTGACAGAGTCAGAAGGTGCGATCACCTCAAATGGTGATGGGGAGAGCCGCAGGGCTCTGCAGGTCTGGGGGTGCTGACAGACACAGGCATGGCCAAAGCCAGGGTTTTGAGGTGAGGGCATGCAGGGTTTCAAGCTCGAATCCCTGGGAAGGGCAGCGGGAATTTCTGCCTTGCTTGGAGACTTTAAAAGGGGAGGACTGTCTTGCCTGGTGGGGTGCTCCAGCCCAACCTCCAGCAGGCAGATCTGAGGGTCTTGGCTGAACCCCACTGCAGGCGACCTCGGCCTCTTCCTCGCTCGGAGCTGAGATCAAGCCAGGAGCGTATCGTGGCGGATCTCCTGTCTTCTCAGAGTCGATGAGGCTTTTCATCTTCGCACTGGTATTTGGCTGTTAATCCTGTCTGCTTAAAAAAACACGCCCTGGGCCTTGAGGAAGCTCCCCCGCCGCCCGCCCCCGGCAGTTACAAGGCGGGAAGGGCCCTGCAGGGGAGACCTGGGTGGTGGTGGTGGTGGTGGAAGGCCAAACTGCCCTGGGCCAGTCAAAACTGGTTCCAGCCGTCTCTGAAACTGGTGCTGCTGCCCTGGGGCAATGGAGCTCCAGCCATGGGAAGAGCCTGCATGCCCCCCCCCCCGCACAAGCCCCCTGCCAGGGAAAAAGGAAGGTGGCAGCTCACCCCAAAGGGGGTGGCTGCTGAGGGGCCTGCAGGCCTGGGCCACCCCCGCCGGGGCAGTGGCAGCCCTGGGGACAGCAGGGAGCAGTAAGGCACATTAAGAAGGACTGAGGGGTAAAGGGGAGCCTCAGGCACCTAGCCCCAGCCTGCCATCTGCCCTTGCTTCAGGGGGGGATTGGGATGGACTGGGGTGTCATCTGTGGTGAAAATGGGGGAAGCGGAGAGGAGCAGGGGGAGGGGATTGGTATTTGGCTTAGGCAGAGGCTGGGGAAGGGGGAGGAAGGCATTTACTAAAGTTTTGTTTTCTGTGTTCTTTTTTCCCCCCCTCAGTACCTGAATCGGTGAAATGAAGTTTGTGCTAACTGGCGACAAATCAGCTCAGATTGCCCTGAGGTGAGACTGTTTTGCCTGGGATGGCAGCTGTTGGAGAATGCGTGGGACACCCGGCCCTGTCACGGCCCAGAACTGGAGCAATGAGAGGGACTCTGGAATCAGCCACGATCCTGGTTCTGGGAACAGGCAGTGGTGGAAGCGGCGCATCCAGTGTGTGTCCAGGGGTGAGTGCAGACAGTGCGTGAACAGCTGGAGAAAGGAGGGACCTAGGGAGACCTTTGCTGGGTGGGAAGATGATTGGGAAGAGGTAGACAGGTGCTTTGTCCAAGCCCATGCCCCAGCAGCCTGGTGGAGAGCTGCCTCCATGTATAGAGGTCCAAAAGCACTGTCTGGGGAGCTGCAGGGAGGTTGGCTGTGAAACACAGGGAGAGAGGTGTGCTGCTGTCATGTGGCTGAGCGCTGGGGCTTGCCATGTGCTGCTAATGGGGCTTCAGATAAACCAGGACTGCTTAGCAGAGTGGGAGAGTGGGGCTGATGATCTTTGTTGGAGTAGCATGCATTAACAAGTGCTCTGGGCAAAGGGGAGGCCTTTAGTCAGAAGTGAGCAGTTAATAGCACTGAATTGGCCAGATGGAAAGCTGTGTGCCAGGTAGGCCAGACTGTAGCTGTGGGAGCAGTGAGTGGTCTTAAAGTGATTGCCTCAGAAGGGGACCCTGGCACCTCTGGGGGGAAACTGAGGACTGATGGCAAAGTAAAAATGAGGTCCTTTCAGGCAGAGTTGCAAGGTTAAGTAGACCTGTGGAGGTGGGAGTGCTGCCTCCACAGTCCTTTGCTCAGAGTGAAATTACAGAAATGCTGAACACTTGCAGCAACTGGTGCCCCTGTAGTGGCTGTGGTGGTGCTGGGAAGCCGGAGCAAATGGGATACAGCTGTTTTCTTGGGAGAGCAGAGTTCTGGGGAGTTTGGGCTCTATGCTACTTGCAAGCACTGCCCTGCACAAGGGAGGAGGGCTTTGGGACCCCCTAGTGAAGGGCTGTGTGGAACAATGGCCTGATCCTGCTGATCCCACAGGGGTGTGTGGCATCCCCGCAGAGCGACTGGGAAGAAGGAGGTAATCGACTACAGTTGCTGGACTGCAGGATTGTGTTTACAGGCAAGGGGGAAGGGACCCTGAAAAAGTGGTCATCACTGATGCCATGGCCTGAAAGCTCCAAGGTCTGAGCACAGTTACTGCTGCTGCTCTGGTTTCGTCTGATAAGCTGGTGGGACGTCAAGGAGTGACTTACATGTCTGGTACTAGAGGGAGCGTGCCAGAAGACAGGCAGGAGATTAGTGGCATGGCCAAGGATAATGCTGGGAGTCTAGTAGTATGGTTGACCTTGGAAAAAGTTTTAGAATGGGTTGGAGAGTATATGTTAAGCTTGCTGCAGTGTTGATCCCGATAATTTTGTCTGTTGGGGAAAGGGTGGGTTTGTGGTTTGTGTTACGTTCACACCGATGAGATGTTAACTACACTAGTCTGGTCTGCAGAGACAAGGGATGGAGTTTATAATGAATATACATTACGATTGTGATGATGCTAAAGGTAGAGTTTATGTAAAGGTGAAAAAATTCTTAATGTATCTTTCAATGAGATGAAGGGTGGAATGTAAAGGACATAAATTGCACGGAGTATCAGGGGATGGCAGTGGTGACCTGTGTGGAGACTATGAACCGCTCAGTGTCAGCCAGAACCAATTCCAGCTAGCTCCGAAACCAATGCAAACACCCTATTTCATGCCAGAATTTAAGTCCACGGTGCCCTGGCTCAGACATGCTGTTGGAAACAGGTGTACTCTTTGAAGGAGGTCCATGCTGAAAGGGCTTACTTCTGAGGGGACTGCAGCTGGTGGATAAGCCATGCTGGAGCAAGGAAATGCCTGTAGTCACCGTGACCACTGGGTGACCCACACTGGAGAAGGTACACCACTGAAAAGACAGTGATCTAAACCTATTGTACCTTTATTCAATAAGAATGTATATTTGGTTTCAGCAAAGCTGTCTCACCTCAGCCTGGGGATTTTATGGGTTGCTTCCTTCAGGAGGCTGCAAAACAAATGTTCTTGGATTACATGTTCAAGAATTGAAAGTGGTAATTTTGGAAAGAAGGTCCTAAGGTGCCTCACCTCTTGAACAAAAGGTTTTACCATTTTCCCATGAAACCCAATGTGCAATTTTATGATTATGCATTTGTTCACCTGCCCAGTAGGAGGAAACAGAAAGGTGACACAACCACAAAAACAAATACCTCCTCATGTCACCTGGTGTTTGTTAAAGGAACCTTGATTGTTTTGATGGCTTGAGTTCGAGTATCAGGTGAGAAGGCGTTTGGGGGTCGATTCCTTGAGACCTACCCTTGGACATCTCCCCTGTGACAGGTATGCTGCAGAGTGGGTGTCTGTGCATGCAGGGGTGTGTGGGGAGCTCAGGTGTCCGGCTTTGCTGTCACTGGGTTGCTGGGACTTGTGTCTCTCCACCATGCCCTCTGGGACTGGGGTCTGCTGGAAGCCTAGAGGTCAAAGGGGTTGGCGGGCTTAGGCCCTGCAGCTCCCTGTGGGGATGCAGTGCTGCAAGAAGGCACCCATCTGCAGCTCTGGGGCTGTGGGGCCTGAGCAGTGGTGGGAGGGGGTGGCTGGATTGAAGAGGGCTGCCAGAGGAGGTGGTTGGAGCTAGATGGGCCATCATCCCTGAGCACCTGTCCTGGGCTGGGCACCCAGGGCTCAGAGCACTTGGTGCTGCCCAGGGAATTGACCTCTGAGGCTGGCAGGGTCGGTACGGAGGCCAGTGGTTTGGGTTCAGCACCGCGGGGCTGAGCCACCCCAGCCGCGGGGGGGGCAGATACCCAGGGTGTATGGCATGTGAAAGGCCCCCCGGCACCGCCTGGGGCTGTGGCAATACGGGTCTCCTCTGAGGACTGGCTGCCCTCTGGTGCCCGCAGGGGAAAGCGCCGAGTGGCTTTGTTGTCCCAGGGAGGATCTGTGTCCCCGAAGTGCAGGTGACTACAGCCAACGTGTATGTATTTCAACTTTGTTCACAGGAAAGAGGGTGCATGAAGTCTAGAGAGCCTAAAGAGGAAGCTGGGTCTGAAGCAAGGGCAGCTCTGTGCTGAAGGCTGCTGCCCTTGTGCAGCCCAAATCTCCCTTGGCTGTGACTAGAAGTTGGCCCTGAGATCAGTACCTAAAGTTAGGGGAGACAATTCCCCACTTCAGCAGCTGGCTGTGACTTAGGAGCAAAGGCCAAGTACAGCTGCATAGAGTGGGTCTGAAATACAAAGTGCATCTTAAAAACAGAACAGCAAGGAAATTCTCATATTTCTTTTGTTTGGCTGCAATCGACTAACATCTGTTAGTTCTGTACAGAAGTACTAAAAATACTTGTACTGCATCCCTCTGTCATGTTTTGTTCCTGGCTCAGGAGGTTGTATATTACTTTCTTTCGGAAGCTTTAGTTTGAACNCCCCCCCCCCCCCCCCCCAAACAACCCCAAAACAAACCACCAAAACCAGTTTTATCTGCAACAGGCAGAATATTGAACTAAAAAATAATGGAGCTAGTAAAGAATGAAATCAGTTTCTAAAGTCAAATGGTGGTGGGGGTCTAACATCCTGTCTCACTTCTAGCTATAAAAATCTAGGCAAGAGCATAAACACACAAAGTAAAAGATCTTTTTAATCAGGCAGGAATCTTCTATTTCATTGTTGCACTTAAAGATTAGTTTTTCCTCAAATATGGGCATTGAATGAAATGGCAGGTGCAAGTTCTGAGGTTTTGTTTTTTTTTTTTTGCTTCTGAACAATTTTCCACATAAGAATGGAATTTCACAACTAGCAATAATCTGAAGCACATATTGATATTGTGTTGTATCCAAAACCCACCATGCTGTTGTATTTTGACACACAGGAGAAAGCCTGTGTAAAAATAAAGCCCAGCATGCATCTATGTTTTCTGCATATGGATTTTTTTTTTTTTTTGAGAGGGATAAATAGTAAAGAACACTTTTTCAATTAGTTTTGGAGTGGTGAAACTCTTGGTTGTCTCACTTGTGCTAAGAAAGTTAGTCTTCAGCAGTAGTAAGCACTGGAGGAAAATATCTGAGAAATGTGAGATGATTGTCCTACTTAGCTTGTTGATACAAGACAGAGTACAAGTGTGAATGGATAGTTGTCTTTCTCTGTTTTTTTTCTTTAATTCCACATTTTGGCAGACAATTATTACAGCCCACATCTGTTTCTTTAGAAAAAATTTACTGTGTCTTTATTTGAAAAATAGGAAGAGCACCACAATAAATCACTGAATACATATCCTGTGACTTCACTGGCTCCAGGAGGAGAGATGCAATAAGAAAGCTAGATAAATTGATAGGAAGCATATCAGACCAAGCTCTGAAGGATACGAGGGCAGGATATGACTGTCTTCAGTATTCTGCATTGAAAGGGTACTCCTTGTGAGTTTTGCACCTGGAGAGAATAAAGGCATTAGTTTCAGCCATCCTTTTTTTTTATTATATTAATCTGTCAAGCTGTAGTGGGTGCTTAGAGGAGCCACCAAGGCAGGATATAAACTATATAATTGTAGAATGGACTTGTTCCATATTTGTTTTCCTGGATAGCATGTGCCATTTGTACACTGGGAACACACAAGTCATTTTGTCAGTGGCTCAGGCTCTTGGCATTCTAGGTAATGTTTAGATGCAAAATCTCTGTGTATATAGTGTTCATAACTTAAGGCTTTAGAAAAAACAAATACTGAATGCTACCACTTACGTGCTCATTGTATATGCTCTCCAGTTTCTGTTAAAGCTGGAAATAGTTGCCATCTCCTCTTTTGTCAATTCAAAGTCAAACACCTAACAAGAGAAACAGCTGGACTATAAACAAAAAATCCTCTTGCCTGAGGAGGTAAAGGTGAGAAAGGATCACTGCTTGCTCTGCAGGGAGAAGCCATGCCATCCCTGAACATGCCATGCACCAAGTCACTCTAAAGACTCACCTTGAAGTTCTCCACAATGCGCTGTGGTGTGACAGACTTGGGAATCACAATCACATTTCTCTGGATCTGGAAGCGAAGGAGAACCTGCAAGAACAGAAAACTGAATCATTCCTTCTGTTCTGGAGAAAGCAGAGTCTGTTTCAACAACTGTTTTCCCAAAGCTATACCCACTTCTGCAGAGATGCGTTTCAGATCATTCCTGTCTCTGTGGCCTAAGTAGCACTTCCTGAAGAGCAAAGAGGGAAGTGGTGGTGCCTCACATGGAAGAGCTCCTTTCTCATCCAATTTTGGGACAATCAAGTCTTTTTGTTCCCACCTGTACTTTTATCAAGGTTTCATTCTCTGTGATAGGACTGGAGATGAGGAAACTGAAACATGACAGCACCTGAAGATGGGTCACGAAAAGGCTTCTTGTTGATGGTCACAGTGCCCTTAACAAACATGCATTGCAGGCACATGACAGCACCACAGGTGACAGGGAATGAAGAACCAGCCTGTCCTTTACTTTGTCATTAGCTGTCCTGTGTTGCAGAAAGGGGTACCCACTGTGTGGCACCTACCTACCTGTGCTGGGGTTTTGTTGTGCTTGGCTGCAATCTCTTTGATCTTGGGGTCATCCAGAAGGGAAGGATCCTCTGGCTTAGCCCTATGCAGAGGAAAGGTAGCAACAGAAGTCTGTTTTCAGATGAATGATTATTGGTGCCCTTACTGTTTCAGTGCTTCAAGCATAATCCATGCCAGCTCCCTCACAAATTGCAAGGCAGTCTTACCATGGCCTGTCAGGAGAGCCAAGTGGACTGTACGCTGTCACAGCAATCCCTTTGGATTGACAGTACTTGATCAGCTTCTCCTGGGTAAGGTATGGATTACATTCGATCTGCCAACACAAGAGTATGGAGATTGATAGCAATGTAACTGCTGTAATTCACTCCAGGGATTATATCCTAGTGCAATTCCAGTTCAATTTTTGCCCTGATGTGCCAGTCTTTGCAGAGTATTATTCAGCCTTAGTTTTGTACAGCACCTGCTTTTACAGTAAGTCTTCTTGCATCTCTGGGTCTTAGCTCTGGGGAAAAAGATTTCATAAGGCTCATCTTTGGGTTCTTTGGCCCTGAGAAAACGTTTTGAGGTGCTTCTCCAAGATTTCTAAGCAGTAGTTTAGCAAATATTGAAAACCCCAGTGCATTGTGTATTCAGTAATAATGTGGAGTGGGATTAGAAGGACATACTGCATTGGCTCTGATCTCTCTTTGTGCTTGTCATAAAAGCCCCTTTCTTGTAAGTTTGTGTGAAGCAGTTGTAAAGATATCTATAGTTTTGGATGGAGATGCCTTTTTTTAATTTTTTCTTTTAGCCTGCTCTCGTTTTGGTAACTACATGTAGAGAAAGTGTTAAGGTATCCTCAGGACTGATAAGCTCTAGAGACTGGTACTCAGTGAACCTGAATTCAGAGCTGTAAGAGATGTCTGAAACTGTACAAGGCCACTTGGAGAAATAAGTATCTACAGCAGGCTATGTAGTTACTGCAGTGACTGCTATGTATAGACAAAGACTACATGAGTATTTGTATGTGTGTATACATACACTTTATCTTTAATTTATATAAATAAGTCTTCAGGGCAGATACCAGGAAGCCACTGGTGTGCCAATACATGCTCTGCTTTTGCATATACAGTTAAAACTAACCTCCCATTTCTGACTGAGTGAATTGTGCATGCATATATGCATGCATGCGTGAGAAGAAATGCGTGTATTGTGTGAACTTAAAGGGGGCCTACAGGAAGGCTGAGGAGGGACTTTTTACAAGGGCATGTAGTGATAGGATGATGGGTAATGGCTTTAAACTGGAAGAGGGTAGATTTAGATTAGATATTAGAAAGAAATTTTTCACTCTAATGGTGGTGAGGCACTGGAAAAGGTTGCCCAGAGAAGTTGTGGATGCCCCATCCCTGGAGATGTTCAAGGCCAGGTTAGATGGGGCTTTGGGCAACCTAGTCTAGTGGGAGGTGTCCCTGCCTATGACAGGGGGGTTGGAACTCGATGATCTTCAAAGTCCCTTCCAACCCAAACCATTCTGAGAGTTATCTGCTATTAAAAACAGATTGGTGCTATTACTAATAACAGAACAAGTGAGGTATTTTAAGAAGTTATGGTTGTAATTTGTGTACTATAACTTCATCCCTTATCAGGATACAGATCTACAACAACCTCATGGGTACCCAGAAGTAATCATAGGGTGTTTACCTGCTGTTATCTACTTTGTTCTCCCTTCTCCTTATTCAACTGTAATCAGATCTTTTTAATCCCTGGAAACTATTTACCTGCTGTCACTTAGCAGCTTACCTGGTTATTTGCAGGCTTGTGCTTCAGTCCCGGCTTGTTCAAGATTCTTTCAGTCTGCTCACGGTTAAAGTTGGAGATACCAATAGCTTTTACCAGACCAGCATCCACCAGCTCTTCCATGGCCTAGCAGAAAAAGGAGCAAAGTCAGCATCCAGTATACAAGACAGGGCTGGAAGATGTCATTCCCTTCCCATGAAGAGAAACAAGGCACACCAGGAGAAGAACAACTGTTTGGAGCTGCAAATTTTGTCTCTTGGGGAAAAGCGCACACTGGTGTATATTTTTGCTATGTTTTCTGTCTCACCCAAGCCCAAAGGCTCGTTTCTTGAGATGGTAGAAACACCAAGTTAGTTGCATGTGGAAAATAATGATAATTAGTAACGTGCTATCAAGCCAGCACTGGAGCTGTAGGCAAGATCACAACCTAAAATATATTTATTTCTGCAAAGTGTATTTGAACAGTTTAAAGAACTGCAGTGAAGACAGTTCTGTGGTTGTTACGGTTAAGCAACCTGGTCTGCAGCTCCACTGAAGACTGTCAGCTTGACTAAGCATTATGTTTTGAAAAGCTACATTGTATACGATAAGATAAATAAGAGCTTTGTGACTTCTGATGGTAATGAAAACATGGAAAAGACCGCCAAGGACAGAAAACATGATTCTCCCACTGTGGCTGAACTTACCTCCCATGTATGTAGAATATCTGTGTTGCTGGGTATTGACATGCCTTTGTCATCTGTAGGAAACAGCTCGTCTCCTGCCTGTCAGTGGGAAAGAAAAGGCTTGAAACACTCTTTATTGGGAAGTTAATAATGAAGCAACTGAGGACCACGGTAGCTTTAACTTCTACTGCAGGAAATACTGATATTTGTCTACATTGTTCATGCAGGTTTATGGTGTTTTGCCAGCAACCATTCCTAGTAGGAGGGACAGGTATATCTCCTGGACCCAGGAAAGTGGTGACTCACCAAAACATACAGATAAACAAGTCACACCAGTTGTGGAACAAAGCAGAACAAACAAGCTTGCTGTAGTCCTCTATCACGCCTTTTAAGGAAGAACAAGAACGGTTTTCTGAAGATTTGTTTTTTGAAAACTATAAGGACCTGTTTAGGTCCAAAGGACATTTAAGATAGGTCTAGAGTGAGTTACATCTACTGAACAATGTATTATGTACACACACGGGTCTTCTGTGAGGAGACCCTCAGTTTAAGTTGGTGGCACTAGGGAAATCAGAACATCTCAGATGTACAGGAACAGACCTGGGTCCCCACATCTCCATATTGCTCTACACCTAGTGTGTTGTGCAGATGTCAGAATATTATGCCATGACACTTTTACTGAAGGGCTTCATTCCCATAAAACTAACCATGACAGCTTTGAAAGTATGATAAACAGTTGATAAGCCCAAAAGCAACAGACAGGATGGCAGTCTTAACCTGTCTGTAGCAGAAAGGAAAAGCTAAGACTGAGCCATCACCTTTGGAGTACATGAAGTATGAAACTTGGACATCAGAAAGTCTCACTTTTTGAAATCAGAGATCTGTGGAACAACACTAAGGCTCCTGCAGGAAAGGTCAGCTCAATCTGTACTGTATTAAAGGACTCAGTGACTAAAGACAGAAATGGAAGACAGAAACATTCTCTTGTTCTGTGATTCTGTAACAGGCAGAGGAAAGAATTTCTGTCAGGCAGCAAAGCACAGCCCTCCTTCCGACAAAGTAGGACGCTAAGTCATTGACAGATGAGTATACTTTGGATTTGTAGAAGACAATGCATAGCCAAAAGTAAAGCAGAACAACTCACACTTGCAGCTGGGGGGCCTGACTTTAGTGCTAGGTCTGCATCTCCACTATCAAAAGGGCAGAGGATGCCATGCGAGCAGCGGTCTCCGGGGCAGCGATCAAGAGCTCATGTGGCCGGAGTGAAGCTGAATGAGCAGCACTGGTACACACAACAGGCACATGCTCTTTCTGGACTAGAGCAGCAGTAGTGCTGCAAGTGTTACTGGCAGTTTTGAGGAGGTCTCTAAGGAGGGAAAGCCCAGGGCATTGCTGTTACTGTACCTTGAACCCAAGAGGCCAGTGCATGAGGTAGAGGTCCAGGTAATCCAGTTTCAGGTCGGCAAGAGTCTTCTGGCAGGCTCCCTTCACCAGAGGCTTGTCATGAAACGTGCACCACAGCTAGAGACAAAATGCCAAGGCACACTATGACTTCCTAGGTTAAAGCTCTTGGAACCCTTCTGTCCTGTTCAGAGGAGTCCCTGTCCCCTTTGGAAGATGGAATGTGGATCTAGGTCATCCTAGTGCTCTTGAGATGGGGCTTGCTCTGTGAGCAGGACTGGCCTGTGATGGCTTATGCGATCAAACAGTGTTGTAAACTGAAAGATACTAATCCTGCTCCATTAGTCAAGACGTGTAAAGGCCACTTATTACAGGCAGATACTGGTTAAAGAGCTCTTCTTAAGTTAATAACTTCAGTGGTGAGCCCAATCTAGGATTTCCTCCATAGGCAAGGAAAAAAGCACACTTTCTGGGACTGTTTGACTTTAATACATATTTTGAACAGTCCCATGAAAATGGAGAATGTTGAGCATATCTTGGATAACTCTCTACAAGATAAGGGGACAAAAATATGCTTCCATCAGTGTTGGCCTGAACCATGTTCTGAATTACTCTATGCTATAGCACAGTTTTTCCCCACCGCTCTGAATTTCCTCCTATGAACATGTTCTACACAAAGCAGGCCTTCCCCTGGATCCTAGGTCACCAGATCCTTACCTTACTGACAATGAAGAGGTCCTCTCGTTTCACAACACCTTCCTTGATTTTCTGCTGGATCCCTTCCCCAACTTCACTCTCGTTCTGGTACACATAGGCACAGTCAAAGTGGCGGTACCCAGCGTCAATGGCAGCCATCACTGCAGCTGTTACTTGCCCAGCTGGGGACTGAAAAAAGAAGGTTAAGAACCCAAATCAAAGCATACACACCATTTCCTAGTTATCTAGAAACTAAAGAAATGCATACAAAGGCATTTTAAGAAGCGTTCTTCCATGCAGCATTCTTAAAGCCATATTAATCTTACAAATGCAGGCTCCAGGTTTTGAAGCCAGCCTCCAGCCGTTTCTCCGTAGCCCCACTCCCACGCAGGCTCAGCCCAATAGCCAGGGATAGCAAAGCCCCAGAACAGTTCTCCAGAGCTGGACCAGGGGAAACAGAATTTTATGCCCAGAAGCTCTGCAGTGCCTCTTGCCCAGCACTCCTTGCTTCCCAGTGCTGTGTCTGAGAAGAGAAACAGCAACTGCCCAGCTGGGCAAACTTCAGTTTGATGGAGGGGGCAGTGGTCTACACCTTAGTCACCCACATCACCATGGAGTACTGTACCATGCTCTAGCCCAGCTCCTCCCCATGGCACATCCCACCTGTCCTTTGAAGGTTGCACCAGCTGCTTCCTTCAGAGGTAGAAGAGGTGTACATTTCTATGTGTTTCTATACCCTGAAAGGGTGGGTAAGAGCTGTGCACAAGGAGACGTTGGCATATCTTGTTCAGACAGATCCAGTAATATTTGTTTTCAGGCATTGTATGGATCGTTGTGATTTTGCAGTCATCATAACAGTGGTGCAAATCTTTTTGTCAGAACTTGCTTGGAACGCGTGAATTGTCTTCTAAAGCGGTATCTTCTTACCAAGTGATTCGAGGTAACCTCACCCAGGATTTAAGTTACTCAGCATGGAGGTAGCGGGCAAGCCAAGTGCCCCAGGGCAGCCACCCGCCACCCCTGGCTGCGGAGCGGCATGGGGACCGGCGGGGAGAGGGGCCCGGGAGGTCGGGGCGGCGGCGGCAGCCTGCCCGGGAGGGGGTCCGCGCTCCCCCGAGGGGTGCGGGAGGGAAGGAGCCACCTCTCAGGGACCGGAGGGGCCCGAGGATCTCCTCTCCCCCGCAGGCAGGGCGGCACGCTGGGGAAGACAGCTCAAAAGCAGCGCGGGGCTCCGCCGGACCGAGAGGGTAACCCCGGCGGCGGCCCGGTAAGGGGCGGGAGGAGATGGTACCGGGACTGGGGGCGGACCCGGCCCACCGCGGCCGCCCCTCCGGGACCGAGGGGCTGCGACCCAGCCGGGGGAACCGTCGATATCTCCATTACCTTCCATGTGCCCAGCCCCAGGAGGGGCATCTTGGCCTCGGTGTTCAGCTGCACGCAGGTCGCCATGGCCCCACACCGGAACGCTGCCGGGCGGCGCGGCCCGCCGAGCTCCTTTAATAGGCGACCGCGCCCGCCCCGCCCCGGGACCCGCCTGGGGACAGCCACCGCGTTACCGCAGCCGGCCTCGGCTACACCGGGGTAGTGCGGATCGTGCTGGTTCTCCCCATGTCCTCGGGGCTGCTCTCTCCGCGGTTGTGGGTTGTGAGCCCTCCGGCTAGAGCAGCGTGTCCCCACGACAGCGATAGTGGCCCAGGTTCTTGTTGAGCTCCCACAATGTGAGGCCCATGTGAATCTGGGAGTTTTCAGCCTTCAGTGCCCCTCCGAAGGTGGGATGAACGTAGCCTACGCTTGAGATAATAGGAGAGGAAAGGTGAGCTGATTTGTAGGAGTAATTTAGAAAGCAGTGATTTTAAAGAAGAATGCTATTTTTAATGATGGGAGGGGTTTCTTTTAATGTTTTTTGAAAGTTGCAGAAGAATAGTGAGTTCTTAATGAGTGTCATGATGTTCACATTGACCCTCTATTTTCAGGGAGGTGCAGGCCATATTTCATAATAAAATATAAAAGTGTAGAAATAAATGGTAGGTGGTCTGTAATTTCACATTACAAACTGGCTTTGAAATTTTGTAGATGAGAGCATGCTGTTTTGTTGAAGTGGTCACAGCACTGTGGAAAAAAATAAAAATGTACTTGCGGGATCCAATAGATGGTTCAGGATGTTATGTTAAGGCCACTTGGGACACTTTGCTGCTTGCTCATGCTTGGAGAATTTATTCACACGCAAACATCAGTCAGGAGTATAACGGTAGATATTTCTCTGGGTGCTCTTCCCACAGCAGATGCTTTGTTGCTTTGTACTTTTTGCTCTGCTTACCTGAGGGCAGACAAGGTAATTGGTTGTCTCTTTAATCTTCCTCCTGTTTTTTTTTTGTCAGCACTGTCAGCAGGATGTGAAGTTTCAGTTGTATGACAAAACAGTTATATAATGCAGTGCTTGCCTTTTCTTTTTTTCTAGATTCCTTCTCTCTAAATCTGCTCTGAGTATGCTCAGACTCTTGGGGTTTGGTTCAGGGATCAATGAAATCAACAGAAAGATTGTGATCAGCCTGAGCCTGTTCCTCAGTTCTGTTGACAGTATTAAAAGCAAGCTATTTGCACGAGGGGCCTGCTGCTATCCCAGTCGAAGGGTTTTCACACTTCTTTTTTTCCTTCCTACTGTCCCTCCATCCGTTCAGGGAAACGGACACTGGCCATCTGCAGAGCTGTAGGAAAGCTCCCTGTGCCAGCCATGGCTTTGTGTCCAGTGGGCGTT
The DNA here is from genome assembly GCA_008711295.1 of Anarhynchus alexandrinus. Lineage (NCBI taxonomy): Eukaryota > Metazoa > Chordata > Aves > Charadriiformes > Charadriidae > Anarhynchus > Anarhynchus alexandrinus. The sequence goes on along the minus strand of VUYV01000094.1, from coordinate 3,310,093 downwards.
CCTGCTGGGGGCTGCTGATGGTGGGCAAGGGACCGGAGCTAAGGTTAACAGAGGTGTGGAGCTGGTGCGCAGAGTGAGTACTGTTGGGGAGGTGGATTATGTGGTGATAGTTGGGCTCCAAGAGAACAGTTTTCCATGCCTGACCTCTGCCTTGGTTTTAATTATTAGCAGAAGTCATGTGCAGACTTGTCCTGACAAAGACTGTCTCCCTCCAGAGAAGTCACCCTATTTTGAAACATCAAAATGATCATCTTCACTGTTAGTAGGCAGTACCCTTTTTGCTGATGACTGCTGAATTTTATGCAATATGCACTGCATAAATTTTTTTTCAAAAGAAGATGTTGCGACATGCCTGTGATTTCCTTTTTCAGGGCAGCCTGAAGACCAGCTTGAAGTACTGGTTTGCCTCTGCTCTCCTTTGTATTTCCTGGATACTCGAGCTAGTGGTGTTGTGCTGACTGTTTATTAGTATCAGCAGTGTCATGCTTTGACTCCAGATGCTAGAGGTCTTGATGCCAGAATCAGTCAGATTTTGTACTGAAGCAGCACCAAGGTGAACTGGTGTCATCAGAGAGATGTGCTCTGCAAGTCTGTGAAAGCTTGCAAAGCCTGGCTGTTTTGCCAATAAGATGGCATCTCCTATAAGAAAGAGGAGAAAACCTTGAAGTGTTTGTTCTCATTCTTCTGAGTGTGTCTTTATGGGGAGAGGTTTCAAAGTCTTGCATTCCTGTGGCAAGGAGCTGGGTAAAGTGTGTAATGACAGATAATGAGACTTGGTGGAGAGCACAGCTGAGAAATACAATTTGTCCTTCCTCTCATTTTCTTCTCAGATTTTTATGTTGCTTCCTCTGTGGCCTGTTGACGTTCTCCTGTGAAGGTGGGTGCTTGGTTTTCCCCTATGGTTTCTTGAATGGGAGATGTCTCTGTCATTTAACAGAGGATTTTCGGCAGAAGGTTTGCATTTTGCTTTGCTGTTCGTGGCTACTGTGTGAGATTTTCTCCAGATCATGCCAAGATGTGGGAGCTGTCAGTTGTTTTTCTGTCCTGAAGGCATGGCTGGGGTTGTCAGGTGATGGTAGGGCCTCTGAGAAAGAAGTACCACATGCATCAGTGTAAATATTGCAAACTGTGTGCTTGATAAAATCCCCAAGGGTTCCTTGCATGAAATGAGGAACTGTGTGCGTGAGGAAGGGTCTGGTTTGATCAGTGTGCAAGGTTTTGCACTAAAGCTGGATGCTTATCGTAGCAGCTTTCAGGTTTGTTGTGTTGACATTTGCATGTAGTAATTCTAATTCACCAAAAATCATAGCTTCAAGAGATGGGCAGTGTTTGGCATCTGAGAGGAACAAGATCCAAAATGATGAAAGTGGTTAGGTCCCAATGGAAACAATATTCACTAGTAGGAGGGCTGCCTGGTTTGCTCCTGGCCAGCAATGACAGAGAAATTCAAGTCTCCTCTGAGGGCTGGCTGCCCCCTGCCTGTAGGGAAAAGCACCACGTCGTTTATTGGTGGGAATTGTCCCAGGGAGGGATCATGTCGATTAAGTGGAGATGACTGCAGCTGACTTCACCGCTGTTCACAGGAGGAGAAGAGTGCATTAGGTCTGGAGAACCTAAAGAGCAAGATAGGCCAGAGCCAAGACCAGCCCTGGCCCTGGGTGTAATGAAACACACTGAAGGCTGCTGTCTTGTTTTGTCCAAATATACCTTGGCTGTGACCAGAGCTCGGCCCTGAGGTGGGTGCCTGCACCTACACTGTGGACACCTAAAGTTAGGTGAGATGAATTCCCCCAGAGAGACTGCTGCATGTGACCTGGGAGTAAAGGACAAGTATGGCCAGTGCAAAGTGTTTCAAATATAGAAATATGTTCAAAAAAACCCCACAACCACACCAAAAAACATAGGGACAAGCACTGTCCCTTGTAAATTCTGATTCTTTTGTTTCCATCTGCCAAGTTTTAGCATTAAGCTAGTGCGCCAATACATCTTCCATAGTTTTTGCCTCATCTTGAGGTTGCATGTTACATTCTTTTGGAAGTTTTGGTTGGAAATATTTTCATGACCTCCATCTGAAAAGCATGTTAAATATATTCTAGGGACTTGTATGTATATGTATATTTTAGAGTAAATATGTGATCTCAATATATAAGTGTACTGTGCAAAATATTTGCACATTGTGTTTTTCTCCTGTGGGAATGAGTGAGAATAAGTACTAAACCCACCTAAAGCTGTAATGTATCTGAGGTCCATTGTCCTGTCTCTCTTATAACCGTAACACTCAAGCCAAAAATGCAAGTTTTGTTCACACCTCATTTGAAAACAAAAGCTTTGGGTCTTTTAATCACATAAAAAGGGTAAGTTCTTTTTTGTATTTGTCATGGGGTAAGGGAGCACCAGGGAATGTGACACTGCTAAGCTGAATTCACCAAATAGACCAACGGAGGAACAGCCTGTCAGGGAGAATGTTACACATGCACAGAGTGACCATCCCTCATCTACCACTCCAGTGAGTCAGTGTGGTCTCACCTTGGGGGGAAATACAACACTGTTTGCACTGGCTGCTCAGCCATGATTCACTATAGCTGGTTATTCTGCTCCTGATCAAGGCAAAATCTTGGTGCTCCTGTGACATTCCGCCTCTCAGCCTTTCTGTCATCTGTCAAACATCTTTCATATATGCACTCATATTTATAAACTAATGATGTACAATGCAAGTTGCTCAAGCTGGTATAAGTGTATTCACTTGTTGCACACTAAATTGCAATAGAAGTTAGTATGGCACAAGCAATAAGTCAGTCATCATTTGGTCATAATACTATTAACATTTACAAAAGCAGCTTTTTGTTAATCATAGAATGGTTTAGGTTGGAAAGGTCCTTGAAGATCATCGAGTTCCAACCCCCCTGCCATAGGCAGGGATACCTCCCACTAGACCAGGTTGCCCAAGGCCACGTCCAGCCTGGCCTTGAACACCTCCAGGAATGGGGCCTCAACAACCTCTCTGGGCAACCTGTTCCAGTGCCTTACCACCCTCAAAGTGAAAAACTTCTTCCTAATGTTCAATCTAAACTTGCCCTCATCCAGTTTGAAGCCATTCCCCCTCGTCCTATCACTACATGCCCTAGTAAAAAGTCCTTCCCCAGCTCTCCTGCAGGCAACATCATCTTCTCAAGGAAGTTTCTGGACCACGCAGTTGCTCAAGATACAACTCAAACATTCATATGCTTTTGTCAGACCCTACAGCTTGATCTGGTGTGGATGTTACAGACCAGGGTGCAGTAGTTGTACTCCAGATGCCCTGTGTCCACCAGCCCAAGGCACATTGCAATTATGGAACCCCAAAGCACCATGCTGTTGCAACACCTACTAGTTACCCCAGCACTGCCCAACAAGGCTCCTCCACCATGAGGGACAGGCTTTATCAGGGAAAGCTTTACTCCCACACACAGTAAAGTTAACGGAGACCTATGCCAGTGAGTCAGCACAGCCTGGAAGGAACATGACACTTGCTCCAGTCATCTCAGTCAGGCTCTGGGCCGCAGCTCAATACTAACAGTTTGCACCCTCTGTTTCTATGCAGTATCAGACACCTGCTCAATGCAGTCTCTTCTCTCCCCCCAGTTTCTGTTACTCTGGGTTTTTATAGCCAGATGTCAGCACAGGCTACCAACCAAATCAGTCCACAGCGATACCACTGTACAGCTTTCCAACAGTTTCAGGCGTTGGTCTCCTGTTGCTTGTTCATCCACAGTCCATAGTAAGGCTTGAGATACTCAACTGTTCTTGTCAGCAGTGCTTTGTCAACCAAAACTTATTTTACCATTTATTTTTCTGATCAAGACAAGGTCTTTATGATCCTGTGACATCATTTAAAACTGAATATGGATGGTGGTTTCCAATGACATTGTTGATGCAAGTGGCTTGGTTTGTAAATTTTTCACATTAGAATAGAACTTCTAAACCAGCAGTAATCTAAACATTTTGTATTTTGGATAAGAATAAAATTGAACACTAATCTCTGTCCAGCTTCAGCCTGTAAAAGAAGGTGACTGAAATAAGACCCAGTATAAGTTGGTATGCATCTGTAGGTCTGGACATTTCTCCCATTTATTATTCTTTCCAAGAAAGCTTTGGGCTGCACTCCAGAAGTGAAGCTAATTGTTGCATCTTATCTTCAGGCAGTGATTATGTAATTTGTTCTTTCCAGATGGATCTTTCTTCTGTGCTCACATACCCTTACCCTGCAGCCTTAAGTAGTGTCAATGCAAGACAGAAGATAAAAATCAGTTGCTAGTTCATTCTTCATGTTTTCTGCTATTTCAGCCATGCAGAGACACTCATCTAATGAGTAGAGAATTATTATAGCTCATATTTTGTTCTTTAGAACAATTTTACTATTTCCTTCCACCAAAGAAGAAAAACCCAAAGTCACTGAATACATAATACTATGCCTTTGCTGGCAGGAGAGGTACAGTGTGCATGCTACATAGTGGACAGCTCTAGGCAACAGTAGAAGCTCATTAGACTCCAAGGGCCTGCAGGAGGGCAGGATAAAATTATCTTCAGTATTCTGCATTGAAAGGGTACTCCTTGTGATTTTTGCACCTGATGGAAATCAAAGAGGAAAGATTACTCTCTAGGCTGAAACAATGCTATATAGAACTACAGTGAATGTGTAAACAAGTGTTCAAGGGAGGCTATGAATTGTGTAACTGCAGAATGAATTTAAAAGACTTATTAGTATAGAAATGGCATGCATGACCAACAAGTTCAAGTCTTTTCCTATTATTCAGGCACCGAACAGCGGTGGGACCAAGTTACTTTCTAGATAAAAAGTTAAAGTTCACACTGCTTACAGAAAAAAAAAAACCAAACCAGTTTGTGCGGCCTTTCAGCCAAGACTTCTTGTCTGGCTATAGGCTTCCCAGGGGCACATCTGCAAGCAGTCATTCTTCAGACTGCACTTCAGGTGGTTATTCCCTCGCCCAATCCCCTATGTAAGAGCTGACATCAGTTTTTAATAACTCACAGAAAAAAACTTACCATAAGTTTAAAACTGCCCAATGTTCATTTCTCCAATATGGACATAGCCAAAGTTATCAACTAGAAGCCTCCTTTTGGAGTTCCAAGCACACAAAGTTTCCCAGAGAAAGGATCCACAATGAGTACATAGTATGACTTATACTTTAGGCAATAAAGTGAAAATATAACTCCACTAAGATATTAAATAGCAGATGCTTCATCCCTCAAATGATTTCAGATTTCAAAATATACCCATTTTAAACAGCTATACCAGTACCTGTGAGATTAGAATAAAATTATTGAAAATTTAAGAGTTGGAAGGAAACAAGCTGTCACTTACGTGATCATTTCACAGATCCTCCAGTTTTTGTTTAAGCTGAGAAGGGTTGACATCTCCTCTTTAGTCAATTCAAAGTCAAACACCTAAAAAGAAAAACAGCTGGAAATCACCTCTTTGAACAAATCAAATCAGAAGCAAGATTCACAAGGTTAAAGAACAAGTTCACATCAGAAAGAGTGCTGGTTAGAAATGATGGCTTCGTGAGACAGGGAAAGGAAAAGAAATCTCTTTGGATTTTCAAGACCCTACTGGCAGAGGGAAGAAACAAACAAAAAAGATCACCAGTTGCAGTTACATGTGCCAGCTTTTCCAAGGTGTTTGGTGACACTTAGTGTTGCACAATGCCTCTATTTGTGGAAGACACATTTCTCTCAAATTCCAAAGAAACATCTGGAAGACTTTCATATTTCAATAAATCCAGCTATGTTACTCCTAAAATCTTGATGTCCAGTATCAGGAAAAAACCCTTAGTCAGAGGAGCAATGTGGTTTATTGACACCTGGACTCTTCCCTTAACATTGCTTACTCAATATTTTGAGGAATGTTACTGCACTTGGACTCCAAGCAAGCCCTGCCCGCCACCTCATTCATAAGTCACAGAACAGGAGACACTACGTGAGGTCACTGATAAGGTCATCTGCATACTGTTTCCAGGAGCTCTGTCCATCTCTTCTCCAAGTGTAGTTTTCATTGTAGCCCTAGCTTCCAGACAGAGAAAAAGCCCAGTCCACTTGCTTCAAGAGGACTTGGGAAGGGTGAGAAAGGATCATGGCTTGCTCTGCAGGGAGAAGCCATGCCATCCCTGAAGGGCAGCACCAGGGTCACCTGTAATCACTCACCTTGAAGTTCTCCACAATGCGCTGTGGTGTGACAGACTTGGGAATCACAATCACATTTCTCTGGATCTGGAAGCGAAGAAGAACCTGCAAGAAGAGACCACTGAGTCAGAGAGAGGATGGCTCCTGCTCTGAAGGAAGCAAGAGCCTGTTCCATCAGCTGTTTTCCCTAAGCTACATCTGCTTCTGCAGAGCTGCATTTCAAATTATTCCTGTCCCTGTGGCCTACATAGCGCTTCCTAGAGAGCACAGAGGGAAGTGGTGGAGGCCCACATGGAAGGCCTCCTTTCCCATCCAGCTTTGTGACAGTCAATTCCTTTTCTTTCCACCTGGACTTCCAGCAGTCTATGCAAGGCTTTCATTCTCTGCAAGAGGACTTGAGAAGGGAAGCAACATCTGAAGATTGGGCAACAATCTTTTTCTGGCCGAGGGCCAAAATGCTTCTTCAAGTATATGTTGTAGGCCACATAGTAGACAACCCGCATTGTTACTTAACACCACAGAAGAGCACCATGGTTCACAGGGAACACTGTCAGAAGCTGTAGACTCTCTTCAGACATAGTTTCCTTAATGGCTGTGTTACAGGAATGAGTACCCACTGTGTGGCACCTACCTACCTGTGCTGGGGTTTTGTTGTGCTTGGCTGCAATCTCTTTGATCTTGGGGTCATCCAGAAGGGAAGGCTCCTCTGGCTTAGCCCTATGCAGAGAGAAAAAGGAAGAAATGGCAAAGAATCTCTGCAAAAAGATTCTACCTAGTATGAATACTTAAAAAAGTGTGTACACACACCTGCACCATTACTCATTCAATCAGTCTGAATGCTTCAAACTTAAACCACACTAACCCACTTGGAAATTACCTGTCAGGGCGCCCAAGGGGACAATATGCTGTCACAGTGATCCCTTTGGATTGGCAATAGTTGATAAGCTTTTCCTGGGAAAGGTATGGATGACACTCGATCTGCCAACACAGGAGTAGAGACTGTGTAGAACTACTGCAGTGTTCCCATCCTCCAGAGATTTCCTTCTGAATCTTAATTTCTTAATTACAGGCTGCCTTAATCCTACCCTGCACATAGTCTGTGTGACAATACAAGACTATAATTCTACAGGGCACCAACTTTTATATTGAGTCCTTATGTGCTTTTTGGATTTTGCTCTAACAGGCTTTATTACAGTCAGAATGATAGTTCATGTCTGGATTCTTTATTGATCCAGAGAGAATGCTTCATAGGGAAATACTCCAGAATTTGTAAACAGTGATTCAACAAGGTGAGACAAAAAGGAAATATTCTGTTCCTTTTTGTACTGAGAAGTATTCACAGAGCTGGATTTAGAGTGCATGCTATGCCTACTTTGTTCTCCCTTTTTCCATATCTTCATTCAACTGTAACCAGATCTTTATAATCCCTGGAAACTATTCACTTGCTGTCACTTAGCAGCTTACCTGGTTATTTGCAGGCTTGTGCTTCAGTCCCGGCTTGTTCAAGATTCTTTCAGTCTGCTCACGGTTAAAGTTGGAGATACCAATAGCTTTTACCAGACCAGCATCCACCAGCTCTTCCATGGCCTAAAAAAAAGAAGAGCAAAGTCAGTATCCAGTGTATGCATAACCTGCATACATTCTTCCTGAGGTGACTTGTTTCCCTTCATGGGAAGCACAAAATAACCGTGTGCACTTGCCAAGTTTTTGATTCTCAAGGGGAAAATGGGTACTGGTAATATGTGTGACGTCTTCTATCACACCAAAGCCCAAAATCATTGTTAAGACTGAAATTCACTGAGTTACACAAGGAAAAGAACACTAAGTCTACTATTGTGACTGGAGGGCTATGCCCTAGGAAGATGGCGGGATCACAGCCCAAGTGTCTATTTCTGCAAATCTGTTTGAGCAGTTTAAGAACTGCATGAGAACTGTGGTGAAGAAAAGTCGTATCATTATGGTCAAGTAAATAACTTCTTCTAACCTCAGTCTCATCTGCACCTCCACTGAAAGTGACTGTGCAGCTCAGTGACTTGAGATGTTAATTCACAGTGAATAGGAATAATAGCTTCACTAAGCATACACATTTTTAAGAGCTACCACATACTTTGGTGAATTCTTTCCAACTAATTCTGCATACATGCATGAGCCATTCTGTGACTGCTGAAGCTAACACCACTGTTGAGGACAGAAGACGTGATTCTTCCACTGTGGCTGAACTTACCTCCCATGTATGTAGAATATCTGTGTTGCTGGGTATTGACATGCCTTTGTCATCTGTGGGAAACAGCTCCTCTCCTGCCTGTCAGTGGGAAAAAAAATGCTTGAAAATCTGTTGAGAAGTTCACTTAATACCAGGAGAGCTCACGACCATGATAGCTTAAACTTCTAGTGCAGACAAGAATGCTAGTTCTTGTCTACATTCAGTCATGCCTTCCTGAGGAATGGGAGGAATTGAAGGCATTTTTGCCAGTGACCATTCCCATAAAGACAAGATTTTCTGCTGGACCCCGCTACGTGATGACTCACCCAAACACCTACAGGGAAACATACCACTCAGAACTATAGCCTCCAGTCTCATACATGTTCACTTCATGTATCGTTCTCTTGTGCCCACTTAGGAAGAACTGGTTTGTTCTTTTTCCAGAAGGGCATCGTGGGACTCAGGTACTGGGAACATGTAGCTTTGGTCTATACACCACCAGATCTGATGAAAAGAGGTATTATGTGCAGTGACAGTTCTTCCATGACAAAGCTCGGTGTAAAGCTGCTAATACCAGAAAAATTAGAAGAGCCTTTGAGTACAAGTTTTGAAAAGATACCACAACTGACCTGTGTTTAACAGCTGTTTGCTACTGCCACCATAAGACAGTTTCACTGTCATGGCTCTGTTAACATAAAGCTAAAATAGAGTATGAAATAAAGATGAGCCTCTCAAAAGCAACTGGTAGGATGGAGACTGATCAGACTGTAGCAGGAAGGAAAGGCTAAGACTAGAAAAAGTCAAACGGACATCAACTCCTTCATTGATTTGTGAAAGAGTTTAGGTCCCACAAGAAGTTTCACCTTTTGAATTCCTGTCTCAGTGGAACAACACTAAGGATCCTACAGGCAAGGTCAGCTCAATCTGTACTGTATTAAGGACTTGGTGATTAAAGAGAAAAATGGAAAACAGAAATATTTTCTCTTGTTCTGTGATTCTGTAACACACAAAGGAAAATTTCTGTCAGACAGCAAAGTATAGCCCTGCTTCCCGCAAGGGGTGATTTTGAGATGAGCGTACACTGATTTGTAAGAGAAAGGGAGAGCAGCCTATCTTACGCTTGCAGCTGGCAGACCTGCCCCTGGTTTTCAGACCATCTTTCCCATGATCAAACGGTTATGCCAGCAGCAGTCTCGGGGGCAAAGATCAACAGCCTGGCTCACATAGCCAGAGTAAAGCTGAGCAACAGAGCAGTGCTGGTACACACAACAGACATGTGACTGTCTTTCTCAGCCAGAGCAACTGTTGCATTGTAAAGCCATACAGCTCCCCAAAAGCTGTAGTCAAAAGACACAAATCCAAGGGTGTTGCCGTTACTGTACCTTCAAACCAAAAGGCCAGTGCATGAGGTAGAGATCCAGGTAATCCAGTTTCAGGTCAGCAAGAGTCTTCTGGCAGGCTCCCTTCACCAGAGGCTTGTCATGAAATGTACACCATAGCTAGAGAAAAAAAACCAAGGCACACTGTGACCTCCTGGGTTAAAGCTCTCAGGTGCTCTCCTGCACAGGACAGAAATGCTCCATCACCTTTGGAAGGCAATGTGGAATGAGGCCATCCTAGTGCTCTTGAGATGGGACTTGCCCCTGACAATGAAGGCAGCACATGTAGTGGCAGCACATGTATTTGAGCAGGATCATAACAGACAAAGTCCTCTGGTTCCATTAGTTAAAACATCATTTGTGCTACCCCCTTTTACACAGGGTCTGCCTTTGTAGTAAGTGGCTTTTAAACAAAGACACATATCCGTCATTCATGACCATGCATAAAACTCCTGCATTCAATGTAGCAGGCAAAGACAAGAAAGCACAAAAAAGCCACAAAGAAATGATTCGCACCAACCTTTACCAATGTAAAAAGGAACTTGAGAATCCAGCTATCCAGCTAAATAGCCCATTTTTCTTAATAAGCAAGAGTAAGAAACCCCACCAACCACACCTTCCCTGGGACATGTGCTGAGCAGATTCCACTGTCCCAAGGTACCCAGAACCTCATCTTCCTCACACAGCAGAGACACCCCTTTGGCAGGACTGCAAGCCCGGCTGCTGGAGCAAGCAGCAGCCACTGCCAGGCTCGTCTCCGCTGTGCTTTAGCAGTCAGTGATGTGCTGTTACCAAAGTGGTTCTGCCTCTGTATTGGTCTTTTACACCGAGTGATCTCAGACCTCTGCATCACAGGTTTCCACCTTGTTTGGTGCTACCTGGCCCACTGCCTTTTTCCGCTTCCCTTCTTCTGCACTAATTGGTCTGCAGACAACTTCTCCTCATCCGTCCCCCGGCACTTTTGGGTCTCCTCAGAGTGCTAGACCACAGCAGGGCTGTGGAGCTGAAGGTCTCAGTAGATTTTGGGGGTGGGGTGGAGGAGAGTGTGAGGAAATCAGAATCTTGACCTCCTTCAGTGTTATGAGGTTGACTGGGGAAGAAAGGCGCCACCAGACAGTTAGGATAAGGGTGATTCTTCTCCCTGCTCAAAGCTCAGAGAACTCTCTCTTCCTACCCAATGGCTTTCAACAACAAAAATTGCTACCAGCAGACATGAAAGTGTCAAATTGTATCTCTGTGCTGATGAAGTGAAACAAGAAAATTGTATCAGGAGTGATCTCATTTACATCATGAGTTTCTCCAATGCTACAGCATAAAACTACTTTAGTTTCCAACTGTAAAAATACCACAGGTAAACAGACCTGTCCATGATCCAAAACCATCGGATCCATACCTTGCTGACGATGAAGAGGTCCTCTCGTTTCACAGCACCCTCCTTGATTTTCTGCTGGATCCCTTCCCCAACTTCACTCTCGTTCTGGTACACATAGGCACAGTCAAAGTGGCGGTACCCGGTGTCGATGGCAGCCATCACTGCAGCTTCCACCTTACCTGGCGGGGACTGAAGGGAAGAGGTTATGATACATCTTGATTTGGATTTCTCACGTGCTGCTCCATAGGTAGCTAGCAGGTAAATAAACACACAAAGGGGACAGAGGGGGGCGGGGGGGGGCTCATCCCCGCGGAGGGACCTCAGCCCCGGCGACCCGCGTCGCCGGGCAAAGCCCCGCAGCGGTGCGGGAGCTCGGGCTGCTGCGAGGGGGCAGCGGGCAGGGAGGGACCCCCGGGTGCCAAGCGCCGCAGCGGCACCGCCGTACAGGGAGGGGACCCCCGGCCGGGAGCGAGAGGCCGCGGCATGGCGGCGGTGGCCCCGGGCCGCGCTGCAGGAGGGCTCGCCGCAGTTACCTTCCATGTGCCCAGCCCCAGGAGAGGAACCTTGGCCGCGGCGCCCAGCCGCACGTAAGTCGCCATGGCCCCACTCCTAAACGCGCCGAGCGCTTTCACAGCTATCGGCCCGGCGCCGCCCCGGGGCTGCCGGTACGGCCCTTCCCGGGGGTGGTGCTCCCCTTCGCCCGCTCCAGCGGTTGGTAGCGCTCGGCCTTCCCCTCCTTAGGAGCCAATCACCGTTCAAGTCCTGCCCCGAAGGCGGTGCCGCCCAATCAGCAGCAGAGCGGGGCAACCAATCGGGTCCCGGCGGGTTGCTATGGTAAGGTATGGGGGGGGGGAACTGCCTGCCTGTGGGAGGGGGGGTGTCCGGGGGTGCTCCGCAGCGCCCCGGGGCTACTCCCAGCTCTCTGTCGAGTGGGTTTGATAGATCTCCGAGAGCGCCGTTTCCCACCGGAGCGGACGCCTCATTCCGGCGGGCCCGGCTGCTGAGGCCCGGCGGCCGCGGCCGGAGGAGCTGTCCGCTGGGGGCCCACGGCAGAGCCGGGCCGTAACGGCCGTGCCGGGGCCCAGCGGCCCTTACACCGCCCCCCCTCCTCCCCGGGGCAAGGCAGCCCCAGCTCGGGCGCGCCTCCTGCCGAGGCTCGGCTCGTGTGGGCTCAGTTAAAAATCGCGGAGGTGATGACCGCCCCGGCGTGCGCCCTGCGGGCAGTTCCTCCTGGTGAAGTTCCTTATCAAAAGATAAGGCCCGAGGGCAGCTGTGCCCGGATCCAACTCGTGTTTGTGCAGGGTTCAGCTCCTGCAGTGCCTGTCCCCGTGCCAGGGGTTGTTGTGCATATCTGGCTTGTGATGCACGCCGGGGTGTTGCGACACGCTGTTGCAGTTCACCCCATCGGTTACCAGGTGGAGTTTCTGGCCTGTGTAATTCAGTGGCACTTTGGCCCACGATTTGTCATGGCTAAAGCCAGGGGGGTGTCCTGAAATGAGTGAATAAACAGGATTCCCGGGGGTAGGGCATGAGACAGAGGTGTCTTGGTTTCAGCGCATGGAGCTGCTCCGTAGCTGTTGGCTGCGTGGCTACAGGTAGTGGGCCATCGACCGCGGAAGGGCTGAGCCCTTTTGGCTGGAGCAGCATGTCCCTACGACAGTGATGGTGGCCTGGGCTGGGCCTAGTAGCCCTGTGATGCTGTGTGCTGATGAAGTGAAATGGCTAGAGAAACCTCGGTGTGGCTGGCCTGTGAGAGTGAGGCGCACACTGTTTCCCTCTCCAAATGGTAAAAATGCAGCTTTCACTTTGGGGTAAGTGAGGTTGTGAGTAATTTAGAAAATGATGAGTGTAAAACACATAATTTTAAATGTTGGGAGAAAGTATTTTTTAGTATGTTTTCAAATCTGCAGAAGAGCAGTGAGTTTTCAATGAGTGTCATGTTGTTCCTCTGTCTTTAGGGAGGTGCATATCATATTTCGCGATTAAATATACAAGTGTAGAAGTAAATGGTAGGTGACCTTTAATTTCACATTAGAAACTGACTTTGAAATTTTGCAGAGGCAAAAGATGCTGTACTGATGAGGTGGTCACAGTGCACTGAAAAAAACCTGATTTATCAGCAGAATCCTCTAAGTACTCCATAATGGCATTGTAAGGCTGCTTTGGAGGCTTTGCTCTTTGCTTATGCTTGGAGAATTGATTCAGGTGCAAGCATAAGTTGGGAATATGTATAATAGCGCATTTTTCTCTGGGTGCCTCTCCCACAGCAGATACCCAGGCTCTTTTTGCTTCATTTAACTGAAGGCAGACAAAATAGTTTTTCTCTTTAATCTTTCTCCTATTTTGTGGCAGTGCCATCGGCTGTCCTCAGCAGGATGTGGTGTTTCAGTTGAAGCACATAACAGTTATACAGCTCAGGGCTTGTCTTCCATCCTTTTCTGTGATTCCTTCTCCATAGATCTGCTCTAACTGTGCTCAGCTCATTCATTGTTCAGAGAAGTCAGTCAAAAATGCAAAATGATGCATTTTGCCTTTCCTGCCATATATTTTCTCGAGAGAGCCTAGAGAGCAGTTTAAGTGCCAGTATTCCCAAGGCACTCAAGCTTGTGGAGCTGTGCTGATGATTTATTAGTGTCAACAGTGCCACGTTCAGAAACAACCGATGATGACTGGGTTTCAAGCCTTGGTGTAGAAACTGCCAGAATCAGTCAGATATTGTACTGCAGCAGCACCAAAGTGAACTGGTGTCAGAGAGTTGTGCTCTGCAAGTCTGTGAAAGCTTGCAAAGCTCGGCTGTTTGGCCAGTAAGATGGGATCTCTTATGAGAAGGAGAAGGGCCTGCAATATTTGTTCTCATTCTGAGCATGTCTTTTTGGGGAGAGGTTTCAAAGTCCTGCATTCCTGCGGCAAGGAGCTGGGTGAGAGTGTATGGTGACAGATGATGAGGCTTGGTGTATAGCATGGCTGAGAAATGCAATTTGTCCTTCTTCTCATTTTCTTCTGAGATTTTTGTGTTGCTTCCTCTGTGAACTCATGTTCTCCTGTGAAGGTGGGTGCTTGGTTTTCCCCTATGGTTTCTTGAATGGGAGATGTCTCTGTCATTTAACAGAGGATTTTCGGCAGAATGTTTGCATTTTTCTGTGTTGTTAATACCTGTTGGTGTGAGACTTTCTCCAGATCATGCCAAGATGTGGGAGCTGTCAGTTGTTTTTCTGTCCTGAAGGTGTGGCTGGGGTTGTCAGATGATGGTAGGGCCTTTGGGAAAGAAGACTACTGCAACATGATGTTTATCTTGCTAAATGGTGTGCATTGGTTCAACTTCCAGGTGCTTGTCAAGGCAGGAATGCAGGCGCAATAAAGGTTTATTCCAGTTCTAAGACCTTAGCCTTTTTCTTGCATTGAGTCCATATCAAGTCAAGAGCATCCCCTGAGGTCCCACAACCATCTCTGTGTCTTCTCAAGAGTTTTGTTGAAGACTTTAGTCTTTGATAATTCTGGTATTTGGCTATTAATCTGATGAGCTGGCAAAACTGTGTACTTAAAATGAAACTCCAGAAAGTAAACTGTGAGCACATACCCTCACTCGCTGTGGCAGATCTGGGTCAAGTTGCCTGCCCAAAGCCGGCAGCTCCGGTCTTCTCATCCCTGACACTTAGGCCTGATTCAGCAAGATGATGTGGGTAAACCGCTCTGATGTCTCCTTTCTTTCAGTATGTTGTCGTCTGTGCCCTGGGATGAGAGGAGAGAGCCTTCAAGTAGGTGCAGGAAAGCCCTTTGGCATGGGTGGATGGGGCAGTAAGTGCTGCCCGTAACCAAGGAGCATCTGGATGGATTTGTGTGACTGGGCCCACAATGGTGGCTCTGTGAGGAGTTAGAGCAAGTGTTTGAGTAGGAGCTTTCCAAGGGAAAAAGTGGTTGTGAAGAGTGGTAGAACTTCCCTAAATCTTTGGCTCCCACACAATAGTAAACCCTCATTGGGTTCAATAATGTGGTGTATTTTTCACAGGATGGATGTCTCACCCCTGCCTGGAGATTGCTGAGGGCTTTATGGGTTGCTTCCTTCAGGAAGCTGGGAAACACATGGTCTTGGACTATATCTTTGGGAATTGAAAATGGAAATTTTGGAGAGAAGGTCCTAAGGTGCTGGCAGTTTGGGCACAGCACCGCGGGGCTGAGCCTCCCCAGTCGGGGGGCAGACACCCGGGGTGTGTGGCATGTGAAAGGCCCCCCAGCACCGCTGGGGGCTGTGGCCGGAGCTCGGGGGCTGTGGCCGGCGAGGAGGTGGCAACGTGGGTCTCCTCTGAGGACTGGCTGCCCTCTGGTGCCCGCAGGGGAGAGTGCCGAGTGGCTTTCTTGTCCCAGGCAGGATCTGTGTCCCCGAAGTGCAGGTGACTGCATGCGACCTCCTCACTGTGTCTCTGGGTAGGAGGGGTCTGGATTTTTCCTACACTAGACAGAAGACTTACAGACAATGATGTTTTTGCATTTTAAAATTAATTTTATTTAAAATATGGAAATATGGGACACCTGATGAAATTGTGGATGCATTTTTTTTTTGTGGTTTGTCAACATCTGCTTTCTGCTGATGCAAGACTGAAGGCAATCACAAACTCTCCCTGTTTTCTGCTTAGCAGCTCTGCCTAGGCTCTTCAGTAGTAATCCTCACTTCTAATAAGCAGAATATTATTACATCCCACATTTTCTTCTGTAGAAAATACTCTTTCCTTCTTCCAAAAAAAGAACTCAGAGAAATTTCATGGGGTAAACATCCCATGTCTTCACTGGCAGAAGCAGGGCATATGCAGTAAGAAAACTAGATAGACAGCTCAAAGTTAGAGCAGAGGCACAGGATACACCAGAGGTCTAGTGAAGGCCATGTTACAAGCGTCTTCAGTATTCTGCATGGAAAGGGTACTCCTTGTGAGTTTTGGATCTGAAAGAAATTAAAGAGGGAATGTTATTTTCATGTGTGACCTAAATGTTATATAGAGGTGCATTGGGTACATGGAGGATCCACCAAGGGAAGATTTGTGTCATGTAGTTACAGGAAGAATATTTGAAGCTATGTGTCCTCATTTCTCTAGTACAGACAAAGATGAAATGAACATCCAGAACCCATTTTTTGTAATTCAAGTTGCAGAGAGTTTCCTGGAAACTGAATTAAAAATGAGAATGTAGTTTGTTTTCATGTTTTTGTTTTGGTTTGTTTTTTAAATGAAAATATTAAACTCTCTCCTAAAAAAGTATTTTTGGAACAAACCAGTTGGAATTTGAGTTGGAATAATTTTTAAATAAACTGAATTTCATGCTACCTAGTAGCTGTGACACAAAATTCTTTGTAAAGAATATTCAAAATTTAAGAGTTGGAAGGAAACAAGCAGTGTCACTTACATGCTCATTGCACAGATCCTCCAGTTTCTGTTAAAGCTGAGAATGGTTGCCATCTCCTCTTTAGTCAATTCAAAGTCAAACACCTAGCAAGAGAAACAGCTGGAAATCACCTTTTTGAAAAATCAAACAGTGTGAAGAGAGACAAGATTAGAGAGCAACTCCGCACTGGAGGGTCCATTTTCGGTCATGGACCACTCAATTAAGAGATAGAAGAACAACTTGTTTTATGGACACAAGAACTATTTTATGAACATTGCTTATTCTATATAAGACTTTTCTGGCATGTTACTGTGTGTTGGCTCCAAGCAAGCTATAAGTGCTGATTCATCCACAAGCCACAGAACGGGAAATATTGTATAAGAGCTGTCCATCTATCCTCTCCAAAAGTTGGCCTGGCTTAACCCCCCAGTAGAGTGTAGGCAAGCATAAAGAAAGAAAAAGTCCAGTTCTCTTGTCTGAGGAGGACTTGGGAAGGGTAGGAAAGAATCACTGCTTGCTCTGCAGGGAGACGCCGTGCTGTCCCTGAACATGCCATGCATCCAAGTCACTCCTAATGACTCACCTTGAAGTTCTCTACAATGCGCTGTGGTGTGACAGACTTGGGAATCACAATCACATTTCTCTGGATCTGGAAGCGAAGAAGAACCTGCAAGAACAGACCACTGAGTCAGAGAGAGGAAGACTCCTGCTCTGGAGGAGGCAGAGCCTGTTCCAACAGCTGTTTGCCATCAAGTGTATATTTCAGTAGAACTAAATGCTTTCTGTGGAACTACAATTTAAGTAATTCCTGTCCCTGTGGCCTAGGCAGCACTTCCTGAAGGGTGAAGAGAGAAGTGGTGGAGGCCCACATGGAAGGCCTCCTTTCCCATCCAGCTTTGTGACAGTCAGTTCCTTTTCTTCCCACCTGGTCTTCCAGCAGAGTATGCAAGGCTTTCATTCTCTGCAAGAGACCTTGAAAGGGGAAGTGACATCTCAAGATGGGTCAAGAATCTTTTTGAGGGCCAAAGAGATAATAGCAGCATGTCTTGCAGGCCGTATAATAAAAGATCTGCATTGTTAGGAAAAATTCAAAGGAGTGCCACAGTTAATGGGGCAATGGATGGAGGTTCTGCCCACTCCTCAGCTCTATTTTCCTTAATGGCTGTATTGCAGAAAGGGGTACCCACTGTGTGGCACCTACCTACCTGTGCTGGGGTTTTGTTGTGCTTGGCTGCAATCTCTTTGATCTTGGGGTCATCCAGAAGGGAAGGATCCTCTGGCTTAGCCCTACACAGAGGAAAGAAATCAGTGGCAAGAAACCTCCACAGAAACATCCAGCTTAGCAACAGAGATCTGTATCTAGATGAATGATTAATAGTGCATTTGTAGCCTCAATGTTACAAGCACAATCCATGCCAGCTCCCTTGCGAAGTGCAAAGCAATCTTACCATGGCCTGTCAGGAGAGCCAAGGGGACTGTACGCTGTCACAGCAATCCCTTTGGATTGACAGTACTTGATCAGCTTCTCCTGGGTGAGGTACGGATGACATTCGATCTGTCAACACAGAGGCACAGAGGCTGATAGTGGCAGAACTGTTGTAATATCATTCTGCTCCATGGATTATCTCCTAATCCAATTAGAGGTTGCTTTTTCCCCTAATTTGCCAGTGGCCTATGTGATAATATGCATCCTTAGTATTGAAGACACCTGTTTTTATACAAAGTGCTTACACAGTTTTTGCTGTGGGGGTTTCACAGAGGTCATCTCTGGGTTTTTTATTCTTTCAGAAATAATGTTTCCAGGGAAATAGTCCAACATTCATAAACAGTGGTTCAGCAAGGTGGGACAAAAAAGGAAGTATCCGAGTGCCTTGTGTACTCACAAATATCCACAAAATGGGATTTAGAGTACATGCTGTGTCTACTTTATTCTCCCTTTTGCCATCTCCTCATTCAACTGTAATCAGATCTTTATAATCCCTGAAAACTATTCACCTGCAGTCACTTAGCA
This sequence comes from Anarhynchus alexandrinus, assembly GCA_008711295.1. Classification (NCBI taxonomy): domain Eukaryota; kingdom Metazoa; phylum Chordata; class Aves; order Charadriiformes; family Charadriidae; genus Anarhynchus; species Anarhynchus alexandrinus. Next base: position 3,291,578 of record VUYV01000094.1, on the reverse strand, counting down.
GCTTACCTGGTTATTTGCAGGCTTGTACTTCAGTCCTGGTTTGTTTAGGATTCTTTCAATCTGCTCATGGTTAAAGTTGGAGATTCCAATGGCTTTTACCAGACCAGCATCCACCAGCTCTTCCATGGCCTAACACAAAGAGAAGGAAAATCACCATCTGGTATGCAAGATGGGTCATGAAGAAGATGTTCTTCCTGATGTGGCTTGTTTCCCATCGTGAGCAGCACAAAATAATTATTTAGAGTTGCAAAGTTCTCTGAGGGCAAAGCAGGTACTGGTACATTAGTGCCGTCTCAGCCAAGCCCAAATTCTCATTCCCTGTGTTTTTGGAAATTCACACCAAGTTGCATGAGGAAAAGAACAACGATACTCAGTAATCCACTATTGTGCAAGCACTAGAGGGCTGTGTCCCATGCTGTAGGCAAGCTCTCAATCTAAGATGTCTTTATTTCTGTAAAATTTGTTTGAGCAATTCAAGAAGGGCACGAGAACTGTGGTGAAGACAGTTGTACAGTTGTTATGGTCAGGCAATGAACTTTTTCTAACCTCAGTCTGGTCTGCAGCTCCCCTGAAAGTGATTGTGCAGCACACTGTGGGTCAGGCAGTCAAGTAAGGCACTCAGGAATAACTAGGTCATGACTAAGCACGCACATTATGAAAAGCTACTTTGTACTGTCTTATGTTCCTTCCAACTAATTTTGCATGCATGAGACAAGAGTTCTTTGACTGCTGAAGGTAATGAAAACATGGAAGAGACTGATGAGGACAGAGGACATGTCTCCTGCTTTGGCTGAGCTTACCTCCCATGTCTGTAGAATATCAGTGTTGCTGGGTATAGACATGCCTTTGTCATCTTTGGGAAACAGCTCCTCTCCTGCCTGTCAATGAGAGAGAAAGTGCTTGAAATAATCTCTGTTGGGATGCTAGCTATGGAAAGAACCGAACAGGAATGTAAGGAGCTAAAGCATGAAAAAAACTCAAGTAATTCTCATCATGACTTAATTAATTCTTCAGGCATTTCTTGTTCTTCGTTCATGCAGGGTTGTGGCATTTTTGCCACCTACTATCCCCATAAAGACATGTATTTCTGATGGACCCATTGAAGTGATCCACAAAATGCATGCAGGGAAGCAATTTACTCATAGAACAATATCCCGGAGTCTTACATGAGTTCACTTCATGTATTGTTCCGTTATGCATGTGTAGGAAAAATAGTTGTTTTTAAAAAGTTATATGGAGGATTGACTTTGGTCCTGTGAACATACACATATATACTGGAGTTCATCAGCTGAAAAAGGTACTGCTGACAGATTTCCCATGGGGAGGCTCACTGTTTAAGTTGCTGTATTAGGAAAATTGGAACAGCCTGGGACTAGACAGCATGTCTGAAGTGTTTTGCATGATTGGAATTTTCTAGATGCCACAACATTATGCAGTTTCACTTGACAGCTTTGTCCACATAAAGCTAACTAAAACAGTATTGAGAGAATGAAATGAAGTTCAGCTCAAAAGCATTAGGTAGAATAGAGATTTTGATCTGGGTTTAGCAGAGAGGAAAGGCTAAGGGTATACATGTGTGTGTATATATATACACACACACAAAGTGACACAAATCCTTTGAAGTACATGTAGTCTGCAAAAGTTATGTATTGAAAAGCCTCATCTGTTGAAATCCAAGCTCTGTGAGACAACACTGAGGCTGCTCCAGGCAAGGTCAGCTCAATCTGGACTGTATTAAGTACGAGGTGATTAGAGAGAGAAATGGAAACCAGAAGCATTTTCTTTCACTCTGCGATTCTGTAACAGGCAGAGGAAAGAATCTCTGTCAGGCAGCAAAGTACAGCTCTCCTTCCCATAAGGGGTAATTTTCAGATGAGCACGCTTTGGATTTGTAAGAAAAAGGGAAAATGGCATAGCTTATGCTTGCAGCTGGGAGGCCTGACCTTAGTGCTAGGTCTGCATCTCCACTATCAAAAGGGCAGAGGACGCCACGCGAGCAGCAGTCGCCAGGGCAGAGATCAAGAGCCGGGCTCACGTGGCCAGAGTGAAGCTGAATGAGCAGCACTGGAGCGGAGCTGGTACACGCAACAGACACATGCTCTTTCTGGACTGGAGCAGCAGTAGTGCTGCAAGTGTTACTGGCAGTTTTGAGGAGGTCTCTAAGGAGGGAAAGCCCAGGGCATTGCTGTTACTGTACCTTGAACCCAAGAGGCCAGTGCATGAGGTAGAGGTCCAGGTAATCCAGTTTCAGGTCGGCAAGAGTCTTCTGGCAGGCTCCCTTCACCAGCGGCTTGTCATAAAATGTGCACCACAGCTAGAGACAAAAAGCCAAGGCACACCGTGACCTCCAGGGTTAAAGCTCTCAGGTGCTCTCCTGCACAGGACAGAAATGCTCCATCTTCTTTGGAAGGTGATGTCTTTGGATAGTGCTCTTGAGATGGGGCTTGCTCTGTGGTGGAACTGGCCCGTGACACTGAATTCAGTATGTGCAGTGGCAGCACACATGATCAGACAGATCTGTAGTAAAAACTCCTATTGCAATGTCAGATTTGTGTAGAAGAGGATGGCTTAGTTCAAGGAAGCTCTCTGTCAGATTTGACCATGTTTACATTTCCTGTAAAAAATTTAGCAGGCAAAGCCAAGAAAATGTAAGACAAGCCACAAAGAAGTGGCCCACCTTTACCATTCCTTTACAAAAAGGAATTTCAGAATCCAGCTAAACATCCTGTTTTCTTTAGGAAGAAAAAGAAAGAGAACCCACCAACCACACCTTCCCTGGGACATGTGCTGAGCAGATTCCACTGTCCCAAGGTGCCCAGAACCTCATCTTCCTCACACAGCAGAGACACCCCTTTGGCAGGACTGCAAGCCCGGCTGCTGGAGCAAGCAGCAGCCACTGCCAGGCTCGTCTCTGCTGTGCTTTAGCAGTCAGTGAAGTTCTACCTTGCTTGGTGCTACCTGGCCCACTGCCTTTTTCTTCTTCCCTTCTTCTGCACCAGTTGGTCTGCAGATGGCCTCTCCTCATCCACCCCCCAACACTTCTGGGTCCCCTCAGCAGAGTGCCAGACCACAGCAGGGTGCAGACATGGTGTATCCTTCCTAACTCTCCATACAGAATGGGGTGAAGCAGTAAGCTGGTATCAGGAGTGACTTGAATGATGTTATGAATTGCTTTATGCTACAGCATAAAGTTTGTCTCCAATACTGAAGCTATGAAAATACTATAGGCAAAGCATCCTCCCACCCCTGCCTCAGGACTGAAGATCATCAGATCCTTACCTTGCTGACGATGAAGAGGTCTTCTCGTTTCACAACACCTTCCTTGATTTTCTGCTGGATCCCTTCCCCAACTTCACTCTCGTTCTGGTACACATAGGCACAGTCAAAGTGGCGGTACCCAGCGTCAATGGCAGCCATCACTGCAGCTGTTACTTGCCCAGTTGGGGACTGAAAATAATGCATAAATCTTAAGAATCTTAAATCAGTGCATGTTAAATACCTGTATCCTAGCAAAATAAAAATAGGAAAACCACCTTACTGAAAGCAATCTGCCTCTGCCCCAGGTTGTTATTTTTTTTCTTTACAAGATCAGTATTTCTTGCATTCATAGACATGAGCTCCAGTGCTTGAAGCCAGTATCCAGCCATTTCTCCGTAGCCCCACTCCCACGCAGGCTCAGCCCAACAGCCAGGGAGAGCAGAGCCCCAGACACCAGGACAGTTCTCCAGAGCTGGACCAGGGGGAACGGAGTTTTGTGCCAGGTAGCTCTGCAATACTGGTACTTTTCTCTGAAGCTGTTACCTTCCAGGTGCCCAGCCCCACGAGGGGCATCTTGGCTGTGGTGTTCAGCTGCACGTAGGTCGCCATGGCCCTGCACACCGTCTGGGCAGCACCACTGCAGCTGCCTCTTGCCCGGCTTGTTTAATTGTGACTGGTCGCTGGCCAGGGCAGGGGAAGATGGTGGAGCGGTGTCGGTGCTCTGGGTCCTCCTGTATCCGGCAAACAAGGCTGCGGCTTTTTCTCTGTAGACTCAACTCACGCAGGTTAATGTGAAAGCTGAAATCAATTAAAAATCGCAGATGTAATCACCCTCCTGGGGCATGCAGTGGTGCGCCCTGCAGACCTTTCCTCCTGGTGAAGTTCCTTATCAAAAGATAAGGCCCGAGGGCAGCTGTGCCCGGATTCAACTCATGTTTGTGCAGGGTTCAGCTCCTGCAGTGCCTGTCCCCGTGCCAGGGGTTGTTTGTGCATATCTGGCTTGTGATGCACGCCGGGGTGTTGCGACACGCTGTTGCAGTTCACCCCATCGGTTACCAGATGGAGTTTCTGGCCTGTGTAATTCAGTGGCACTTTGGCCCATGATTTGTCATGGCTAAAGCCAGGGGGGTGTCCTGAAATGAGTGAATAAACAGGATTCCCGGGGGTAGGGCATGAGACAGAGGTGTCTTGGTCTCAGCACATGGAGCTGCTCCCTTGTTGCTGGCTGTGTTGCTGTGGGCTGTGGGCCACAGGCTGCAGAAGGGCTGAGCCCTTTTGGCTGGAGCAGCATGTCCCTACGACAGTGATGGTGGCCTGGGCTGGTCTCCCCTTGACAGATCCTTGTCACCCTGTGTGCTGATGAAGTGAGACGGCTAGAGAAACCTCGGTGTGAGTTTACAGCGGAAGAAGTAGTTCCTTTTCACACAACCCCCTTCCCTCCCCCAAAGGTGATGGTGTCTACACTTCACAGGCTGGGAAGTGAGGCACAGGGAAGAACAGGGAAGTTCACACAGGGCATGCGTGGCAAAGGTGAAAAGTAAAATTAAGTAATTTTTTTTTCCCGATCTTAACAGGACCATCCCTCTGGTAAAATTCCAGAATTGCCTGGTTTTCCTTTGCACTTTTACTTCTTGTTTTATTAGTACAGGCTCTATGGCTTTTTTTTTTAGTGGCCAATGCATTCGTAAAGGAGAGTTTCATAATGCAGAGAGAGAAATGTAAGCTTAGAAGAGAAAAGGTGTCCTGTAGCTACATGGTCATCGTGGATCTCGTGTAATCATTGATAATTAGTGTCACAAACTAATACAATCTTTTGCACAAAAATAGAGCGGGATCCAGATAGTGGATGGGAGGGTGTATTTTAATGTTTGCACACACGGGGGCAGAGTTTAACTTGTGTGTGACTGCTGCTTTTGAATTTCTTTAATAATCTCTCATCAGACTGAATTGCATATTGCATTCCTTAGATTTTGTAATAATGAGAAGGTGGAAATCTTTCTCCCTCTGTCTCACTTCCTAAAAAGGATATGAAGGTGGCTTACATTTGTAATAAGTAAATAGGCATGAAAATTTTCTGGTGGGGGCTCAAAAGATACAATCTGAGTTTTAAAGAGGAAATCACCAATTATTACTGATGTACTGACTTTCTGAATTGTCTGAATCTTAAATTAAAGGCACAGAAAATAATTTCCTTTTCCCTGCTGTCCTGTGCACTAAGTGGATGAGACTGCTTTTCCTGCTTCAACTCACCAGTTTCTCTCAAAGGTGTTCCAAAACTTACACTTTTAAGCATTTTTATGCGTGGGGGGAGAAATCAAGTCTGTTTTCTCCCTTCTGTTAACCGGGCACTTACTTAGAATATGTTGTATGTCCCAGGGGAAAAAGAAAGGCTGTCTAAAATTTAGAATGGTTGGGTTTACTACGACCGGTAGCACTCTAATGTGCTCAGCACCTCCAGCTTGTTTCTGACTGCAGGAATCAGTGGGGATTGTGGGCTGTCTACAGCTCGTAGGAAGCAGTATGCGCTGTACAGACTTGGGTTGTTAACTACACATTTGTGGCCAGAGGCTACTTCCATTGGGAGATTTGCCATTGATTCAATAGCATCGGAGCAAGCCTTTTGTTAAAATGTCTGCCAACAGTGTCTGCTCTCTCTTTGTTCAGCCAGTCTAATACCAAACTCTGTCTAAACTATTTTCTATATTAGCCCTGATGTCCTCAGAAGGGCTGGATGTCACGATTTCAACACTGTGTATGTTTTCCAGTGCTTCATCACCAGCCATCCCCTCTGTTCCCCCCCTGCATCTCATGATGCAGCCGTGGTGGTGGCTCGGGCACAATGGGGGAGACAAAATTCCTCAGGATCTGCATCCCAGCCTTGGCCTGAGCATGCTGGCATCTGGGGGAAGGAACCGCAAGAACAGCAAGAAGAGTAAGAACTGACCTTCTCCAAGCACTTTCTCCACTCTGCAGTGTAAACCAGTAGGCTCAAGCTGATGGAACAGGCGCTGGGATATCATGCCAGTCTAAGAAAGCAGAGCTGCTAAAAATGATTTATGGACTTTTTTATACTTCTGCTTAGTCACTGTGTGTCACCCTCTGGAGAGAGATGGGCTTCCCTGAAGCAGTAGTCACATCCTGACATTTCCACAGCATTGGACACACAAGAAGCCTGAAGCGATATATTTTGGTTTCTGAGGACACCCCAGCCAGTCTGGTTCTGAAGCTGTAGTAACTATTACTGTTACAAACAGAGGAAATAGGGGAAAGTCTGTGGAACCTCAGCTTGAAGCTACCCTGAAGAGGAACCTTTTAACTTAGCAGAACTGCAGGAAGCAGTTTTGAGAGTTACATCAAATGGGATGGTTTGGTGATAGAGAGAAGTGTAACTTGCCAGTAAGTGGGTACCTGAGGGTAAATAAGACAGGAAGAGATAGTTAATAAAACTGTCAGGCAGCAGGGAGCAGGCCCCTGGAGGCAGTGGAGGAGGTGTTGACAGCAGACAAGGGCAAAACAAGGCATGTTCATAGTATTCCGAAAGTATAATATGGCTACATTTTCTTCTGAGTCTTGCCTACATGAAAATCTTGTGCTGTTTCATTATGTTGATGCAAATGCCTTTTTTGGACACATATCAGTTGAAGTATGTTGTATATTGATTTAGCTTAAATCTGTTCCTTACCACTTCAGTTAAAACAGTAGAAAGCAAAATAACATCTATCCTCCCACAGACAGCACTAATTTAACAGCATCAGTTTTTGAACTGGTTTAATTAAACTGCAACTTCCTTGCACAGGCCTGGGCTGGTTGCTGTGGAAGCAGAAGCATGTCAGTGTCTTTTGTGTCTTTTCTCAAACTTGTAAAAAGAAACCTTCTGATCATAGACTTGAGAGGTGGATTAATGTGGGACTGGCAAATACTTTGCTTGATTTTCTCTAGGTCAAGCCCTGTGAAAAGAGCAGGTAGCAAAGCATTAACAAAGACCATATCTTCTCAGTTGGTTCTGTGGATGAATGGGCTTTGTAATGAGGGGATAAGCAACTTAAGTTAAATAGGAGGGACACCATGGCCAGCCTCCAAACCCAACTCATCTACAAATGGAAAATTTGCCCATCCCAGACCTACATTCCTGTCCAGTTCTGCTGGTAGGCATGGTTATCACAGGAATGAGATTTTCTTCTCTCGTATGTGCAGACTGTAGGTTTTCCAAAACTCATCACTTTTGAGAACAGTTTGCTATTTTTCTTGCCAAGTGGAGGCTCTTGTCCTTGTGGAAAAATATTTTTATGCTCCATTTCAAGTTTCAGCAGTCAACCGTGTCTAGTTTTGACAAGAAAAGGGGTGCTTCAAATGCCTCAAGAGTGGAGGAAGGGATATGTTTTCCATTTGTGAAATACAAAAGTGTTGAAAATATTTTCCTCATGTTTGAAAAACAAAACAAAATGAAGCACACAGTAAAACCAATGAGTTCATTTTGATTAGGAACAACATGAAAAATACCACTGTGGAGTCTGTGCAATTAGAGCTGAATAGAAATTGCTTTATAACATGAACTCGTACACAACAGGGGAGCCAGATTGTTTTAGCTGACTGAGCTACTCAGGTTTTGTGAATACGAGAGCAGAACCTCATGTGGTCTTTCTCCTGTCACATGGCAGGACCCGTGGGCAATATGAACATTTAGGGGGGATGTGGAAGGTCCAGTGATTCCCACAAAGGTTTGGCTTATTGTCCTTCACTAATCCATGGATCTGCAGTTATTTCGCTGTGTGCTCCAGGTTTGCTGTAGGGTTGGTCAGATGGGCTTCTGCACTCTCAGCATCTGCCATTTCCAGAAGTAATTCAGGGCACGCAGGGAGGAGGCCATGAGCTGCAAATTGTTGTGGCAGGATGCTTTCAGCTATTATGTTGTTTGGGGACTCTCGCTTGTCCTGTAACCAGAACATGTCCGTAACCCGAGGGGCTGGGAGAAGATGGTGGCCAGGCGTGGGTTGCTGCAGAAGCCAGGAAAAATAATTTGGCCTGTGTGTGCTCCCAGCTGTCCCAGTAAACTAGATGTAACCCAGCAGAACAGATAAAATGGCTTCTTCATGTCTAAAGTTTGTGAGCACCTATATCTTTAGAAGGGTAAGAGACCTTGGTCAGACAGCATGGGCCTCATTTTACGGTATCTTTCTAGAGGTATTATACNAAAAAAAAAAAAAAGAGACATAGTTTGTTATCAGATATAATGTACTTCTGCAAATGCCTTCTTAAGAAGGGCAGGACCATACTGCTCAGGTTTTGTTCTCGCAGATCCATTGATTTGATCATGGCTCAGTTACTTATTTGGTGTATTGCAGATGCAGACTTCCACAGGGAAGAATAATGACAGCAGTACTGAGTGTTTAAACAAGTACTTGACCTATTCAAAATGCTAAATGTTGGATAGTGCCTCGTGTCTCTGGGAAGAAAAGTGCCTTTTTTGTAATATGAAAAGGAGATGCTGAATTACAGGCAAAATATTTTTCCAGGCTCTTCTGTGGACTGCTAGATCTGATGATAATAGAGAGGAATAGACTAATTCTGAATTAAAAAACAGTGAAAGTCATGCACAAAATTATTTAAATGGATGGATTTCCATGCGAGCAAAACAGATGTGAGATGAAAATTAGACTTGAAAAATTCTGTGGAGTTGAATATCCTAACTCCCCATCCACGCATGATTTATTAGTCCTGTCTATCTTACCACTCATGCTCCTTTTTCATTAAAGAAATGAAGGGGGGGAGAGGGGAGCATGAATTAACTTGTGATACACAGCTATTTATTTAGCAACTTAACTCCTGAAGTTTCCTGGGAAACAATGCTGTAAAAGAGAGGCCTGATTTTGTTGCTTTTTTAAGTCACGAGCAACCCCGCTAAATTCTGAGAAGTTACAGTAAAGTAGAATAATAGTGTGACTCAGCCCTTCTCTTTATAGTATCTAATCACGACACATAGGAGAGATTTTTTGTATAGGAAACTCATTTTTGTGCTCCGTTCAAAACCAAACTAAACATCAGTCAGGATTGTTTTGTAAACTGTTATGGTGCGAGAGAGTCACATACTGTGGAAAGAAACTTGGGAAGCACAAGACAAATCTTTGTGGTTTGTAGAGTGTTTGTGAGAAAACAAAGGTAATAAATACAGACAGAGATAGCTCTGGACACACACGTCAGAAAGTTCTTAGTTAACCTGGTACTCATTATAACATGGAAGTAAAAAACTTTTAAGCAGCTTTTTTAAGATGAACTATTAATTTTTCCTAGAAAGACATTAGTACAAGCAAACTTGAATATGTCTTCTGTGTGTTTGTTGTTCTCTCCATTTTCTACATTGGAGTGTCCATTTTACCCTTTTGGTTATATTTTCCCAGATTCTTACGTGCTGTTACCATGCTGTAGTATCAGCACTATCCAGTCTGTTTTTTACCTAACTTATCATGCCTTGACTAGACACCACCCTCCTGCTTTCTTTTCTTGGAGGCCCTTTTAAATTATCTCTTCCCAGACAGTTTCTTACTGACGTCTGATGTCTGCAGCATTTTGTTTATCATGGGGGAAAAAAAAGGCAGATTCATCACAGGATTTTCTTTGCTTTTGATACTGCTGCAATGAGTTAATTTGTACAGTATTGTGACTAGAAAACAGTGAAATGCCCAAAACCAAAACCTGCAATGTAAACCACTCCAAACCCACAAAATTTAAAGGTGAAGCTTGTAGATCTTCAAATTGTGTTTCTTGCTCTAGAAATGGGAAAACTTCTGGTTGTGAGAAAGAATTTTGTTTTCCCAGCCATTGGCACCCTGTACAACTTCCTTCAGAGCTATTTTTGGGGGCTTGAAATGTATCCATGAGGGCTCCTTCAGAACGCTGCATTCCACACGCTTTCCTGTAGCATATAGGCACCTGTTGCGGTAAGGTGTTTGTTTGAAAATGTCCATGTAATGATTTTGAGGGCATAGAGAATGTAAGGTTTTTCCCATGCGCATGTTTTCGGCTTGGGATATGCAGAAATAAAATATTTTTTTGAGTTAAGATTTCAGATGAACAGACAGAAGTCATGTTTTACTTCAGAATACCATTACCAGTACCTAGCCACAGGGATTACATAAGAAATTCAGTTCCCACTTTGGGTTTGGAATACAATGCCTCACATAGCAGCTTCCCTCCGTCTGTTTTGCGTATAATGAAGGCTTTTATGTATTTTGTTCCTCTTTCTCAGTCATTTATTTGATACTTAATGATTCAGAAAAACTTCTGCATTTACTTAAAGACTAAAGCTATGATTCTGATGACAAATACAGGGTTAGTTTAAGTGCTTACACACTCACTTCTCTTTTTTTGGAACATATTTTCCCCCCAAGCACTGGAATGAGAGTGAAAAAAAAAAAGTAGAATACTCTATTTGCCTCCCATATGGACTTATCCTTGTTTTTGACATAAAGAGAATCCACTCAGATGCATGAAGTTATATATCGCCTCCATACCCAAACAGGATGAAAGCCCACTGTATTTACATATGAAAGCAGCATTGTATTAGGCACTAGTAAAACAAAAGGTAAAAAATGCCCTTTGCTGAGGAGCTTAAATTCTAATTGGGTGACTAACTGGTGTGCAAGTTCCGCCTCGCTGCTCTGTAAGGTGCACCCCTGAGTTTTAGGTAATAATAGGCTTGTTTTAAGACGTGGTGGTGTGATATATTGGCAAATAGGGGTAGGTGTGTGATGAAAAATTACCCACGCACAGGCATGCTTGAGCCAAGAAAATGTTGAGAACCACTTGTCTGGTTAATGCAAGACACGGTGAGTGGCTGTGACAAAAAGACAGAAGTAGGACTGGTGCATCCTTGCCTGCTGCGTGCTCTCTGAGCTCTGATGGAGAAGGCTTTATTTTCTTTGTGTTATAGACCAGAGTCTGGTATGTAGAGACATATGAAGGACTTCAGGCCAACAGAACTGTGCAGCACTTTATGTGAGCAATGGCTGTAGTTTCAGGGACAAGGAAAGCAGCTTCCAGTCCACAAATACACATAAATTTGCTTGGGATTCAGCTAAACAAGTGGGTTTAGAGACTAGGCATGTGTGAAAATGTGATATTGATATCTTGCGGACTTGCAGTCTTCCTGGGATGGCAAAAATTAAGCTGATTGAAAAAGCAGTGAATAAAGTAGTCTTTTAAACTAGAAAAACTGAGTAAGGAGAGGTGTGAAAAGAGTAGGTAAGGGGACTGAAGGCACGGATGGGTAAGGTGGCTGTGGTGTTATAAGGAAAGATATCCCTCCTGGATAGCGCTGTCCTACTAACAGGAAGGTTAATACACGGTGTGGGCTTCCCAGGCCCCTGTCCACATTGCAGGTGATTTCTTGCAAGAAATAAAGCTTGTGTGTTGGTTAGAAGAGAAGAGATAACCAGTGTACTGGGGGGTGATGGGCAGGGAGGTGGATGTAGCCAGAGTGGTTTTACGATGTAATGGTTCTGAGTTGTCTTGGGGAAATAGGGGTGTGTTTATCTCTCTGCATAGTGTGTTGTACTCCCAGAGCTTTCTCAATACAAATTTGGCCTTGAATGAAAGTGGACGATCAGAAAAGTTGCAGAGGAATATGAGACAACAATAGCATGGATAGCAGACAGAGAAAAGACAGGATCTAGGACTTTTGTAGGGGACAAACTGTCAAGTGTTGAAAATGGCCTGAATAGGCCGGCATCCAAGAAAAGGGTGAGGATTCCTTGGGCACACATCGGGGTGGCAGAGAGAACGGGCATGCTGCTGGCAGCAACCGAAGGTGGAAAGGAGTAGGGTAGGGAGAGTCTAGGAGGGAAGGCACGCATTCATGAAGTAGAAAAACACCCAGGAGGAAGTGTTAGAGAGAAGGTTTCAGAGTTTTTAAATAGCGTGAGGATTTGATAAAAGGAGTTTCATTTGAAGATGAAATTATTGATGAAGACAGATCATATCTCAAATTGTTCTAAACAAAGAGCTCAGGGTCTTCTGGAATTTACAATGGGTATGTCTGCAGTGCTGTATGCAAATACTTGATCTAACTTTGAACAAATTAACTATTCTATGAAAAAGTTCCAAGGGCATAACCAGTGAAGAACACTCCTGTTTGCCATGGTTTTCATCAATCATTAATTGGCCTGTTTCTTTCCAGTTCTGTTCTTTTCTGTTTCTGCCTTGCTCAGCTCCAGGGCTTTCTTCAGTGCGGTGCAGTTGCACTGGTGCCCCGGTGGAAGTTTATGTGTTGAGGAAAGGAGTTTCCTGGACTGCTTCTGCCATAAACATTCCAGCTAAACGCTACCGCCTGGAAGGGCTCCAGAGCAGAGACCCTGAAAAACACAGCCCAGCTGGTCTGAGAGATAATAGCTGCCAAATGAGTGTAGCTGTCTGCAAGAAGTCATGGACGGGGATACGGCTTCGACTCTGCCGTCCTTGTGTAGTCTGAAATGTAAATCAAAGTCATTAAGCTGTTTTTGCCATGCTAATGTCGTGGTCTTGTTCAAAGGCTAATGGAGATAAGAAATCCATATTTAATGGCCATGGAGGTCCTAGCTTGTGGCACAGGTTGCTGTCTACTCACTTGTAGTTATGACTACATATTGGCATACAATGTTTCTTTCTGTTAATTGTATTCTTAATGATTGAAATACAGCCAATGCATAGTGCTGGTACTCAAGAACAGGTATTTTAATTTCTATCTCTAGAACCTTTGGTTCTTTTCCTTGCAAAGTCAATCAATGAGTTTGCCTGTGATGCACCCATATTCAGAGCTGTACTACTAGTATGTTCGTACAAGAGGAGACAGGTTTGATCTGACTGGAGGCAGGGTGACTGCGAGTGTGCGATCACACAGTGTGATGTGGGAGCGTTTCTCTTTACCAGTTTGAGCTGATGGGTGGCAAATCAAACTCTTCTGGTACAGTGAACTTCAGAGTACTCCTTTGATTGTGTAGGCTGGACTGGCTTTATACTGTAGGTTCTGGCTTAGACAAAGTTGATAGAGACAAAAGGTAATTGTTAACATTAAAGTTAGTGGGAGAGATGAAAAGGATTGTATATGTAACTGTAAGTGCAATTCACATCCAGTGAAAATATTTTGCAGATGCAGCAGATTTTATTGTGGTTCTGTGTTGAGGTCAGGCATAGCTTTTTATTTTTTTCAGGAAAAGCACTGAAAATGTTCTCCCTGAGATGCTGAATGCTTCCCAGAGCTTCCCAAATAAATGAGGAACAAAGTCAGTGCAGTAACCACCAAAGAGGCACAGGGTCCTGCTCACCGACAGCCTGGCCACTCTTACCACTTAGCACACTTAGCGCTGTGCCGTGCTGAGAGCCCAGTGAAGCACTTTTTCATCTGGCTGGTCCTTCTTTCCCACTGACAGGTTAGGATCTAATCCCTATAAATGCAAAGCAAAACACTCTTTCTCCTCACAGCACTTCAGCGACTCTGCCCAGATTTTCTTAAATTTCCTTGTGTTGCTTTTTCCTATCAAAATCGGAATCCCCCATCTTTCATTTTCATGCACTATTTTAACCTATTAAAAATGAAAGATCACCTCTATCTCTCCCTTGTAGAGTGGGTGATAGAGCACATTTGGTATACATTCAGCTTGTGGCCCTTTAAACTTTACATTGTGGCTGTTTCAAGGGTAAGCCTTTAGAGAAGAAAATGTGAATCTGATTATGTATAAAAGATGTGCTCTGCAATTTTTGTAAAATAAAAGCAGACCTACGGCAATAGAAGCGGTAAAGGACACCACCTTCCCACACCACTTCTGTCCATTTCTAGCTAGAGCTGCTCCGTCCACTTGGTTTTGATTACTTTGAGTGGGAATGACAGCCTGTGGGCATGAGGGTAGCTAGCGTGACTGTTAAGTTCCTAGATTCACGTCTATATTATTTTTTTTCCTGCTGATTTCATTATGAGTAATGAGATTTTGGACCCTTGCTTCTCACCAAAACGACCTAAAGCCAGAAGAAAAAAAGTGAGCCCTGCCTGGAGAGAAAAAAAAACCAACCAAACAAACCAAAACCCAACCTGACCGCCCCTGTACCCCGTTTCCTCACCCCCTGGGCATGAGGGAGGGGGGTGCTGGGCGGCAGCCCGGGGCACTGGTGCCCGCGCTGCTTCTTCCTTCGCACGGCGGAGGCTGTGGGCAGGGGAGCGGGAAGGATCCGGCGGCTGCGGGCAGCCCAGCTCCGTCCTTCGCCTCTCCTTCCCTGAGGGCGGCGAACGGGGGCCAGCCGGCGTCTTCCCTCCCGGCGGTTGTCGCGATACCCGGCGCGGGCGGTGGGTGAGGAGGTGGCGATGCTCCGGGGGCGGACGGAGGCCCGCAGCAGCTGCTGATGGTCCACCCGCCTCGGACAGGGGGTGGTGGTTTCGGGAGAAGCCAGAGGCTCGGCTGCCTCCGGTCGCGCTCTGCACACGCTGGCGTGACCCCCTTTCTCCGTTTTGGCGGCGCCGACAAAGCGCGGAGCAGCGCCCGCCCCAGCGCCGCCTGCGCGTCCGGAGCCGCGGGGGGAACCGGCATCTCCGCTGCGATCCCCCGCGGGAAAACGACCTGCTCTTTGAGGACGGGATTTACGGGGGGGGTGGCCACGGCACCAGCAGCCCCGTAGGCTTCGCCGGGCATCGAGCCCCGAGGGCGCGGGGGGGCCCGGCCCGGCTGGGCAGGGCTGGGCTGGGCTCGGTGGGACTCGGCTGGGCTCGGTTCCGAGCGCGCCCCTCGGCACCACACCGCTCTCTCGCGTCACCGCCCACAGGCTCGGCCCCATTGGCTACAGGCGGTGCTCATCCTCTGGGCCAGCCAATCAAGCTCCCCCCAGCTTCGCGGGCGCGGGGAGGCCGAGGCCTCATTAAGACGCGGGGTCCACCCCTCTGCCGGCGCAGCGACGGCGGAACAGCGAGTGAGCGGCCGGGCCGGCGGCGTTTGCTCCGGCCTCGGGGGAGGGCTGCGGAGCGCGGCTGTGGCGTTCCGGGCCGCGACCTGCTGCAGCGGTCCCTGTAAGGCAGCGCGGATTTTAGTCAGTTAATTCTCTGNGGTGGGGTTGTGCCGGTGCTCCGGGCGGGCCCTACGGAGAGGGTTTGTCGGAACCCGGAGGGGCCTCCCTGAAGGGGGTAGGGGCTGCAGGCGGGCTCCCTTGGCGGGTGTCGGGCCCCGCAGGCGGCCGTGTGTGTGTCCCTTGAGTGGATGGGTGGCGGTGTGGGGGCCCAGGGCAGGTAGGGGCTTCCTGAGGGGGCGGTAGCTGTGAGGTACCTCGTGTGCGTGTGTTTGTGTGTATGAGAGTTGCTGCCCCGCCTCTGGGTAAGCCTCTCCCTTTCTTAGGGAAGGCGAAGGGACATAGCTGCACCGCACAGGGACGCCTTATAAAAGGGCTGAGCAGGTGAGCTTGTGCTGGTTGGAGCCAGGAGTCCTGGAAATGACCACCTCTGGCAGTTAGACCTTAAAACTGTGCCTGGCTAAAAGATCTGCCGGTGTAAGATGTTATCCTGAGCCACTTGGTCAGTTGTACTGCACTGAGCTGGGGCTCTTAAGATGTTATCCTGAGCCATTTGCTCTGTTGTACTGTGCTGAGCCTGGGCTCTGTATTGTTTCTGTTTTATGCTGGGTCCAGGTCTGCTGTCTGTATCCTCCATGGTGTCCCAGAGATTTTGGTAGACTTCTGTGCACTAGAGCTATGGTAATTGCAGTCTAAACAAATATTGGGGAGCAAATGATATCCTCGGGCATCTGGGAGACAAGAAACTTTCCCTTGTTGGAAATGCAGGAGCTGTGCATTTGCATCTTTTTGGGAGAAGGAAATTGGCAGCTTTCCTATCCCGTACAAGGGGTGTGCTCTATTTTCTTACAGCTCTGAGGGCAAATGATGGTTGGCATAACCATTTGTACTTGTGGTTTCTTTCTGTGTGAGCTCTTGGTGTTTATTCTCTTCCTGCAGGTAACTACTAGCCAAGAGTGTGTGGTGGCCTCTGTATAAAGCAGCTCTTGAGTCAGTGCTGGGATTTGTGTAGGTTGTTCCTTTGCCATTAGAAAGGTGAGTAGGATTATTTCCATGTGTTGCTCTAAGGCTTTCTAGCTTAAATGCTTCCATAAGTGGACTGATACTTAAACAACCCCATGATGGCCAGTCTTTTCTAAACTTGTTTGAGAGTGGTGATTCTGTCTAATCTGTTATATAACTGGAGTTTATGGTCCCCAGATGATCTTAGGTCTTTGTATGAGTCTTTTTTTTTTTTGTTACATTCATTGAGTTTTTTATTGGCTTTGGCTAAAAGAACCAAACTAAGAACATGTGTGAACAGGTGCATCTCCTCTATTGTTGGGTCTTGTTTTTTTGTATTGGGTCTTAATTTGGTTTTGTAAATTGTATTATCTACAGGCACAGATTACATAATTAGTTAAACTGAACAATGAGAGAACTGCAGAGATAGAGCTTTTTATGGGGCTATGTTTTCTGTAGTAGTTCATGCTGTGAACGCGCTGCAATTTTTAATCATATCTATGGGATGTTGGAGAAAGATCACTTTGGCTTTAGATGGAAATGCTGTCTGATACTCCTTTTTATCTTAAAGTATTATATCTGCTGTGACATGACACCTGAATCCTAACAATAGTTGATTTCTTTGCGTAATGTACAACTGATTATTGTGAGTGGAAAAAGTGGAACATGCAAGGGATTTTGTGAGATGCTCCTTGTCATACACAAAATTCAGGCCTCCTAACAGAATACTTTCCCTTGTGCTTACCAGCTGTTTGTTGTGTATCAGACAGTACTCTCTGTAAAATCTGTCAGTCCTCAAAGGCTTTTTAATCTTGACCTGTACCAGTAGACAGAAGTTAGAGCTGGGGAGGTGTTGCAGTGTCCTGGTGTGATGTAGACTGTATCTTCTGTGGAGTAAAGGTGAACTAAGCTGCCGTTACAGTCAAGATTGAATTACTGAGGCTGTTAATGAATTCAACTTTTCTATACACTTTTTGAAAGTCTAGTAAAAATGAATGCTGACAGTGTGCTGGGTGCTTCCCAAAACCCAGAGTGCATGGGCCTAACCCATCCTGCTGACCTAATTCAGGGTCACAGTGGGCCTGAGTTTGAGACACTTGGAGTGTGATTGAAGCAACTCCAACTGATTTGAGATGATGGAAGCTCCCATAAGCATGTCTCCTAAGGAAATTGAGTCCAAAGGTGGGTGTGGAGAAATCAGACCTCAGTCTTTCACTGTCCATGGCTTTGAGAGCACTTAATGTTCATTTGAGTATACAGCAGTCCTTCCAGTGCAGAGAGTTGCGTCTTTATATTTTTTTCTCCTGCTTTGTCCATTGCTATTGAGTCTGTGGCATCTCAGGTCAGAGTGATCAGGTGGGGCTTTCAGAGCTGCAGTGCTGTGTTAGATGGACCTTTCGGGCATCACACCATCTGCTAGATGATTCTTGGCCACATTGCAAAAGCTTGGGTGAGTGGTGAAAATCCATTTCCCATTGAAGACAATCCAGAGGTGGTGTTGCTTAGTCAACAGGAGGAGACAAAGGTGCTGTTTGACTTACAAATGTGTAGCTGTTTGTTATTTAATGAGGACAGAAAATATGCCATTTGTGCCCACTGCAAAAGTAAAAATGTTAATCCTGGTGCCTAAGAACCTGGCATTGTAATCTGTAGGCACAAGAGGGAATACTTGAAAGTCAGGATGGGGATGGAATAATCTGTGAGATCACTTTTGGATTCAGTGAAATGGGGACTCACTAGTTGCACATTGCATCCCAGAGTAGGTCTGTTAACGGCACTTGAGTGTGGAGCAATGGTGGAGGAGGTGGCTTGGGGAAAAATCAAGCAGAGACTGGCATAATTAGCAGGACAGCATGGGGATGTGAGGAAACAACTTATGCAGAGCGTGATTATGGTGACATGTCTTTTGAGGAAAGCTAATAAGGTTCTGTGTATTGCCAGTTCCAATTCTGTGGTCCTCCTCTGGCTGAGGATCACAGTTGCTATCTGTGCCTGCATTCTCTTGGAGCCAGTATGCGTCTGGGCAGCTCATACGAGCTTGGGCTCCATGTCTCACCTCTAATAAGGAGAGTGAGATCTGCTTCTCTGGTTGGGAGCCTCTGATGTTGAGTGAGGCTCTGTGTAAGCACTTGAGGGAAATCTGTAGGCAGGAACAGCTTGTACAAATCTGCTACTAATCAATTGGGGAAGTGGGCTGGTTGCAGCAAGCTGTGTGAAGGATGGTGCTTGTCCTCCCTCATGAGGGTGGAGGAAGTAAAAGCCAGGAGACCTCAAAGGTAAAAACATGCAGATACTTGTTTCTTTGTTTTGATAGTTGTCTACTCTTTGCTGCCATATTACTACTTGTAATGCATTATCTATGGGATGTTTGATGTATCTGTCTCATGTCTCTGTCCAGGTGCATCATTATTAGATGCCAGACCAGTTGTCATCTGTGCTCAGCTGCTACCAGAATGGCTAAGTACAGGCTTGTTCTCTTAAGACATGGGGAAGGAGCCTGGAACAAGGAGAATCGCTTCTGCAGCTGGGTGGACCAGAAGCTGAGCAGTGATGGGATAAAGGAAGCTCAGAACTGTGGCAAACACCTTAAAGCACTGGGCTTTGAGTTTGACCTCGTCTTTACCTCTGTACTCAGCCGTTCCATCCAGACTGCATGGCTTATCCTGGAAGAGATGGGCCAGGAGTGGGTCCCCATTCAGAGTTCCTGGCGGCTGAATGAACGTCATTATGGTGCACTGATTGGTCTCAACAGGGCAGAAATGGCTCTGAATCATGGGGAGGAGCAAGTGAAAATATGGAGGAGAAGCTATGATGTTACCCCACCTCCCATAACTGAATCTCATCCTTACTATGAAGAGATATACAATGATCGCCGGTATAAATGCAGTGATGTCTCTCAAGATAATCTCCCAAAGGCTGAAAGTCTAAAAGATGTGCTTGACAGACTTCTTCCCTATTGGAATGAAAAGATAGTGCCAGAACTGAAAAGCGGCAAAATGATCCTTATCTCTGCTCATGGTAACAGCAGCAGGGCATTGCTGAAGCATGTGGAAGGTAATGGTCTTCCTTGTAGCCTTCCCCTCTTCTCCTTACTCAACTGCTTAGAGCTTTACCTCTTGTTCTGTAGTATATATTACTTACCTGGGCAATGTAACACTTAATGTCTGTGGTTGCCAAGGGAAAAGTAAAAAGTTGGCCTATTGGAACAGGAATCAAATTGGGGGATGTAGGAGGGGGAGAGAATGAGTTAGAATAATGTAGTTGAGAGAAAAGCCAGATGCTTTCCCCTTATTTCTCACTGCTCACTTTAAACTGTTGTATTCAAACTAACTTTGCAGTTGGTCTAGGGCCTGAAGAGTTTTTGTCTAACTATTTTTGGATTTAATCAGCTGCTTAGTCAGAAGGGTTGAAGTCATAATCTGTTCTTCAAGCGTTGTTATAACACAGCAGAATAAAATGCTTGTCTTGGGTTGCGGAAGATGTTCTTGACTGTTACTTGTGTGTCACTTTTGAGGATTCATTCTTGATAATTTTTACTCAAGCTGCTGTGATAGAGAGCTCTGCAGAGAGTAGGTACTTGCTAAAGCTTATGCAAATACTGTATTATTTCCCAATGTAGAAAATGCCTACCAATAAACAGTGAAGTTGGTAACTTAGCGTAAGGTTGCTTACTAATTTGGCACCTGAAAAGGATGTGATTTATCTTTAAGTCATTGCTAGATTCTTTCCTGACGCCTCTTCTTTAATGACATGGCTTCTGGTTTAGGTCATCCTAAACTGGAGGATGGACTGTATTCATTTCTTTGTCTGTGGGTAGAGTAGAATTGAGTGATTATGTGTATGAATGCAGCTTACTAGAGGTGTAGTTGCAAGTATGCACAGACTGGATTGTGTCCACTCAATTTTTTAGTTACAAAACCCTCTGCTGTGTGCCTCTATAGCTCTGACTGCTAATAGCTTTTTGCATTCAGGCATGCTGGAACAGTCAGGACAGCTGATGCTTTAGCAGGAGTCAGAAACCCAGGGAATAAGCATGTACAAGTGACTTCTGGAACTATAGAGGCTGTGAATTCTGGGGTACGGATCACTGCTTGGATGAAGGAGGAAGGCTGGTTCAGCCAGTTCCACTTATGTGGTCAGGGTGGTTGTCCACACTATGTGAAATGATAAATAATTATGAAGGAAAAAGGGGCAGGAGGATCTGCAACTATGGTATCTTCCCTGTCATCCCTTCCCCCCCCCCCCCCCTTTTCCAGGCTTTCCCAGAAATGAGCCAGTTCCATGAAACTGTGCTGGCCAAGCCCTTTGGGGGTGAAATGCTGCAAGCAGACCACAGCTTCAGCAGAAACCTTGGGCCACTTTCTATGCAGGTATGCACCAAGGCTAGAGCTGACAGCATCACTGACTGGTAGAGGTTACTTTAAAGTTAGTATGGCTGGATTCCTTGCTGCATTGAGATCAGAGAACAGTGTAAGTTAGAGCAGCTGCAAAGCTCTTCTTTGGGACAATCTGTTAGGTATAACTCTTCCAGGGCTGCCCACATTTGACCAAAGTAGAATAGAGCTGTGTCTCTTGCCTGTCCTACACTGTATCTTGTCTTTTCCAGCATGTGTTTACATAGGGAAATGTGAGGAATCCTTGGCAGAGGATTCAGTTCTGTTGACTGAGGACTGTCCATCAACTACCCCAGCTCCCATACAGGAGCAATTGCCAGATACATGCTGGCTGTTCTGCCCTTTATGCAGAGGAGATTTGGATTGCTGCAGATGTGGCCTGAAGGGTGGCATGAACAGAGCTTTAAGACCTCTGTTGTGACCTTTTTTTTTTTTCCAGAGCTCCAACCTATGTCTAGCTTGATCTAAAAGGTTCCTTGTCTGCATTGCTGACTGTTTCTCCCTTTCTCTCCTGAAAGGTTGTGAGTTATGAGCTGCTCTGGAACCTTGCTGGAGTTGGACCTGACTCAACAGTGCTTAAAGTTTTTCAGTCTACTGTATTCACAGCACCCACTGTGAGGTGTGCTTTGTTTTTGTGGACTTTTTTGGACAAGCTTAGTGTCCTGCACTCGCGGGGAAGTTTCAGGGCCCCCTCTATCTTAGCTGGAGCCATGGTTTTTTGGCATTTAGAAAATTGGGCTCCAATGGTCTCAAGCAGCACCCCTACACGACTGCTTGGATGTCTTACTCACAGTGATAACTTAATCCTGGAAGCTGTACCTCAGAAACTTTAAATGGCAGTAAATATTGAATGGTTAGAGTTGGAAGGGACCTTAAAGGTATGAAAGTTTTCATTCAGTTTGAGCTGATAAAACAGTTCTAATTGTTTCAGTGTGAAATTTAATGTCTTTTCTGAAAGACTTCAGAGTGTCCTTCAAGTTACTATTTCAAGGAGGTATTTTTTTGAAACAGGCCTGTAGTTCTCTGAATCTGAATGTTTTCCTTGTTATGAGTAACTGGTAAAGAGCTTGAAATGTCTGTCTGCTATCTACTTGCACACAAAAATCATCAGACAACAGAATGTCAGGCTAACAAGGCTTTGATTTGGGGCTAGATTTTGTTCTTGTTTTCTCAGTGCTCGGAGTGAACCTCATTAAGGTATATGAAATGTCTGTGGGATCTGTTATGATTTACATATGAGGACTTAAAGTGAAACTCCAGTAGTCTTTCTGAAAACAATATTTAACACAAACTGGACCATACTATTGTATGCACTTGGAGATCTGAAACAACAACTTTTCTGAGAGCTTGCTCTTCTGTCCTGGTTGGCTGAGTGACACTTCTCTCAGAGGGTGCTGGTGAAGATGTTGGTGTCCACTGGGGATGCTGTGCTGTGTTCCTTCTTCTAGGTAATCCCTATGAATTTGATAAATGCCACCAAGGACAGGTGCGGCTGCTCTGTGCAATCCTGTCAAAGAATGTTGGCATCAAATTCTTAAGTCTTTGTAACTGAGCTTGCCCAGTCTTTTCAGAACACTTACTCTTTGCATCATCTTCAGGTGATGTATGTGATGATGCTAGGAGTCATTGGCGCAACTAAAAATTGGCAGAGCAAGAGGACAGTTTTCATTACACGTTTTTAGGGTTGGAAAGGCTCTCTAAAAGTTATGTTTTCTTCAGGCAGCAGTCTTCTGCTTGCTGGTGGAAGTGTCTTGTCATAACTTAGCAACTGTTTTGTTCTGTGACTCCTATTGGTATGGACCATGACCTGTAACTCAGGTCTTGAGACAGGCTGTATTTTTTTCTTTCACAGTGTACCATCTCTGATGCATTGAAAAAGCAATGGCAGCAAGATGTTAATGTAGAGGGTATCTAAAGTAACTGTATCAGACTTGTTCAGATTTTACTTTGGATGCTGAAACATCATATTGATTATGAAAGCATCAGTTGCTAAAATCTGCTAAATAAACCTCCTAGATGCATGGAATCTATTTGCAGGTGATTTTTCTCAATTCTTTGAAGGAGGAATAGTTTTCCCTTTTACCTAATAACTGATACTTCAGATTGAGACCCTCTTAGCAGTGTCCCATTGTGAAGACAACATTAGTGTAATAGTTGTGACCAGCTTTCCCTGTTTGTGTTGAAATACTCATTGGAAACCAAGTCTAATGGACTAATTTTCCAGGTGACTGGCAGAAGGATTGATGGGCTGTCTTAACTTCTTTCTTCCCTCCTGACCATTCAATCCTAAGGACTGGTGTTAATACCTCAAGACAGGGTCTTGTAGAAGGCCTGATTCTAGAATATCCTCCCGGTTGAAAGGTTGCCATCTTTTGGAAATGGTGTGGTGGTCACTGAGTCTTGTCATGCTTAGGGTAAAAAGTGAAGGGGAGGAGTTATTAGGATATTTGTCTTCTGGAGCAGCCACTATGTGTACTGAAGCTCTGCTTCCCAGGAAGTGGCTGGACATTGCCTGCTGATGGGAAGTAGAGAATCTTTTGTTTTCTTTTGCTTGTGCTTTATTAAACTGCCTTTATCTTGTCCCATGAGTGTTTTTCCATCTTATTTTTGTGCCCGCTCCTGAGGAGGGGAGTGATGGAGTGGCTTGGTGGGCACCTGGTGTCCAGCTAGAATCAACCCAGCACAGTCCTTTTTGGTGCTCCACTGTGGTGGGGTTGACCCTGTGTAGGGGATGGGGAATGGAGGTTGTGGTCAGTTCATCAGTGTCTCTGTCACTCTTTCCTCCTCAATCTTTTCCCCTCCTCCAACATGAGGTCCCTCCCGTGGGAGACAGTCCTCCATGAGCTTCTCCAGTGTGAGTCCTTCCCATGGGCTGCAGTTCTTCACAAACTGCTCCAGCATGGGTCCTTTTTCCATGGAGTGCAGTCCTTCAGGAACAGCCTGCTTCAGTGTTGATTCCATTACAGGGTCACAAGTCCCTTCAGCAAACCTGCTCCAGTATGGGCTCCTCTCTCCATGGGTTCCCAGGTCCTGCCAGGAGCCTGCTTCAGCATGGGCTCTCCATGGGGTCACAGCCTCCTTCAGGTGCATCCACCTCCTCTGGCATGGGGTCTTCCACAGGCTGCGGGTAGATCTCTGCTCCACTGGACCTCCGTGGGTTACAGGGGTACAGCCTGCCACATGATGGTCTTCACTATGGGCTGCAGGGGAATCTCTGCTCTGGCACGTGCAGCACCTTCTCCCCCTCCTTCACTGACCTTGGTGCGTGCAGAGTTTTCTCTCATATTCTCACTCCTGTTTCTTGGCTGCGGTTGAGCAGCAGTGTGGTGTTTCCTCCCCTTCCCCCCTTAGATATGTTCTCACAGAGGCGCTACCACTGTTGCTGATGGGCTCAGCCTCTGAGTGGCGGGTCCCTCTTGGAGCTGCCTGGCATTGGCTCTGTTGGACACAGGGGAAACTTCTGGCATCTTCTCACAGAAGCTACCCCTGTAGCCCCCACCACCCTCGACTACCAAGACTTGCCATGCAAACCCAATGCAAACATAGAAAATCTTGGCAGCCATAAGGTTAAAACAAATGTAGAGAATATGCTGCAGCCATGGCTGTAGCCCACCCATCTTCCTTCTTTCCGTAAAATCTGCACCGTGAGCTAACATTCTGTAAAGATTAATAGCCAGATTTGAACACTGGGCCCACTTCCCTCCTCTACCCTACTGACACTAGGCGCTCTGCCAGCCTCAAGGCAGGGTAGAATCTGGCCCTGAATACTTAACTTAGTAGGCTAAAGCTTCAGTATTTTTATTAAGCTTGTGGGAAGGATGCTATGACCTGATTTTGGATCTCAATTACAAAGCACCGGTTCTAGAACAAGCCCATTGTGGCTGAATTTATGCGTATGATCTTGTGTGTTTTGTTGGATGAATCATCTGGCCTCAAATGTAGTTGACGTGCAGGGGAGGAGGGGTGTGGCTATTTTCAAGAGCTGTTGTGTGTTTTGTGTTGCTCTGACCATAAGAATAGAAGGAAGGAACTTGGTAAGAACAGGTGAGAGGGAGAACAGGGAGGGAGAAGCTGAGCTAGCCCCTGTAGAAGTTGGCTGGAGGTGCTCGAAATCAAGCCCAAGGGGGTTTGCCTCTCTAGGACGTCCCAGGGTGCAAGTATTTCAAAGCACTTCATGGGCTACCAGGTAAAGGTGAATTCTTAAGCTTGCACAGAGATACTCCTGGTCTCTGTGTGTTTGATCACCCAGTTCAGTTAAATGGAGCGTAAGTGAGCTGGGAAAGAATCTGAATGTGACTTTGAAAGATCTTTTTTGTAATAAGTGCATTACCAAATTCTTAAATGTTCATGTCCCAAACTGCTTCCTGCTACACGGCTGCTATTAAGGAACAATGTTTAACAGGTGCTCGTGAGAGAGAACATGGGAGATGTCCACTTGAGGAATGTCGTTGCCCAGTCAGCATTTTATCTGGGGTCCCGAGGAAGACATCCTGAGTACTTCAGTAATGTCTTTGGGTTCTCACAGCTGTAAGTGGGTAGGACCTTAGTTTTAAACCTTCTTGGGGAAAGACTGCTTCTAGCAATACAGTAGCCTTCAACAGTGCTGAGAACCACCCAGACTTTGGTATTTTACTGGAAGGAAGAGTGTTGCTTCTTCAATGGTCTTATTTCCCATTGCACCTTGTAGTCAGCAGTTGAGTCCTTGCCCTGATTTCACCCTTCTTCCCTGTGAGATAGGATGGGGTTGTGACACAGGCCAGCTCAGATGAAGTGCAAGAAAAGGTCACTTGGCTATAGTTACAGCACACGAAGTAACTGGATAGCAGTTAGCTCAGGCCTCTGTGATTTCTTTACTGTCCTCTTAGCCTGCTGGGTGGGGACTATTCTGCATGCGTTCTGCCTGCAACTGAAGAGCTTGTGTGACAAGCCTGATCAGCTTCTTGCTTCCTGAAGAACAGAAATACTATACAAATACAGTATTGGTGCTGAAATAAAGTAACAGGACACTATTGTTTCTTTAGTTTTTTTTGTCTGACTTCAACTTGCATTTCCAGCCTTCTGGCTTTGAGGCAACACTTCTGTATGAGGAAAAATCCTGAGGAGAAAGCCAACATGCTTGCTTGCAGCTTGTTTATCCTAGACTGCACTATTTTGCTTTGTAAATCAATACTAGTTGACACTGGTGTGGCCACTGTGTTCTGTAAAAACAGTAAAATGCATTTCTGAATCCATGTAGCAACAGCTAGTTTTGTTTAATCCATCTTTAGAGGAAACCTTTAAATATCCTGGCTCCTGACCACATTATGTGGTTTGCCTAAATTCTCCTGCATGACTTCATCTGCTTTGTGTATATCGGAATGGTTTAGTCTGGGAGACTGAATTTGAGAGGTGGGCAGAACACTTCCTAGGGCCAGATTCTCTGGGGATACATGGTGACATATGTATGTTGTTAAAATCTAGTATGTTTAAGAATCCTTTAAATAAGAGTTCAGGCATCTTTGGTTTGCAAAATAAGCAGCTAAGTCCTTAAGAATAGTGTTTGTGCCTGGTAAATGTACTCAGTATTTTTCCTGTTGATTTCTGTGTGGTTTTAAAATTTTCGGTGCTCCTTGAGTGCTTTTTTTGTAGGTCTGTGATTCTGCTGCCTACAACAGGTGAATTATTTATCCCTGGTATACCAGGATTGCTTAAATTGGCAGAGTATGACTTTTTTTTTAATGGTCTGATGGCTCAATATGTAACAAGGTGTAAGCTTCTTGCAAGGGTTTGTCTGTTTCTCCTGCACCATGCCCTTCTGAAACTTAGGGCTAATCCACAGCTGAACTAAGTGCTTAACCTAATCAAAGCAAGAATAGGTCACTGCAAAAGTTGTGTGCTTGTGTAGGCTCTGGGCAGGGGCATAAAATGGTTCTCACTTCCTGATTAGTTCTGTTTTTACTGACCTGTTGTCATCCCACTGTTGCTGAGAGGCTTGACTTTATGGGTTTTCCTGTTAATATGGTAGCTCTGCTTTTCTACTTAATGTGAAAATCACTTGTAAATTTGCACCCATGTGTTCGGAGAAATATCTTTTTTTGTCAGCTGCTCAAGAGGATGTTTTCTTCATACACCTTTGTCTAACTTATGGTGTTGTGTTTTAGAAGCTTGATTGTGTGCATTTTCTAAGCATGAATTACTTGAAGCTGTCTTGCTTTATAACAACAAGCTGCTGTTGTGACCTCAGTGCTTCTAAAAAGGGGAGGAAAAAAGAAATACTGACATTCCCAATGACACTAGCTTTCTTTTGCTTAAAATTTTTGAGGAATAATATCTTTGCAGTCGCTGCTTCTTACTGCAACTATTTAGACCTTGTGTGGAAACTTTACTAGGAGGTTTGGTCACAAAATTTACTTGTGTGTTTTGGAGTCTTGTGTATTTGATGTAAAAATAACCAGCAATTTCATTGAGATTAGAGCCCCAGAATATTTTAATTAAGCACAGCTGGGTAAAATAAATTTTCTCCCCAGGTACATGTTATATTAGTGAAGTGGAAAAATACAGGAAAATGCTCTAAGCTGTATAAGTTGACATTCTCCCTTTTTTCCCCCCTCTCCCTCATTTGAAAGTGGAAACAAATATCCTGTGTCTACTAATTCTGAGAATAGTACTGTAGGCAAGATGCTATAAACTTGCTTTTGAGGAATCAGATATGGGCAAACAGTGATCCTTACACGAGAATTAAATACTGACTTTTAAGACAGCTTGTGTGGAAGCTTTGCATAGAAAATTTAAGAGAAAAATTAACCTTGGTATTCTGCCTTTTTAAAGAGGCTGTTTGTATTGGATGCTTAGCAGATGTTTTTTCAAGTTGGAGCAGCACGTGTGGACTCTAATCCTCTTTTGTGATGGGTGAGTTGGGAAGATATGGAGGAGAACCTATTGTCCTCAATGTCCTGGTTTAAAGGGAAGGTGTAGACTCCAGGGCAACTTCTTCCTGTTTATTTGGCATGTGTAGACTGAAAAATAAAGAAACTGTCTTCACCTTGATGGGAATTCCCTCCTTCAGCTGCTCCTAAAGCACTAAGCAAGCTGTGGTCTAGCTGGGAATTAACCCTTGAGTAGCTGGTGGTGTTGGAGTGTGGAACATGTCCTTGACTGTTGTAAGACTAGATAATCTAAGAAATAAGGCTGATCTAGACAGACAGTTAGCTAGACAGATAATTAGACAAGCTGTTCACTAGGTTTAACTGTGGTTTTTTTTTTTCTTTGCCAGGCATCTCTGATGAGGACATCATCAATGTTACTCTCCCCACTGGTGTGCCCATACTTCTCGAACTTGATGAGAACCTGCACCCCCTGGGCCCTCACCAGTTTCTGGGTGATCAAGAAGCTATCCAAGCTGCCATCAAGAAAGTTGAAGATCAAGGGAAAGTAAAAGCTGCTGAGAAGTAAAATCCCACTAACACGGCTGTTTTCAAAGTGTGATAATAAGTGATGATTTATGTATGACTGCTATGTTGCACTGTGTGAAAGTCTCAATTTCAAGCACTAAATAATTGGAAGGGACAGTTGTTGAGTCTCAAATTGGTAGATTAGCCCTCTGCCTTTCAAAAACTGGAATTTAGATCTCAGCATGAGGTTATGGATACTGAAAAACGAAGTCAAGAGATCATTCAGGTAATGGAAACTTGCAGGGCAGTCTGCCCCAGATCTAGGATTGAGAGTGGCCCAGTAAAATAAAGGGAAATAAAGGGATATGTTATTGGTGTCTACCAGTAATCAGTCCTAATCCATTAAGGGAAAAAGCACCAGCTTACTGGACTAATTAAGTCCAAGTTGTTATAGGCACTAAAACTTTTTCACTGATAAAATGACACCAGGTAACAGAGTTATCCAGTATGATTCTTCTTTGTCAGTGGCCATGACATTTTGTTCTGGATGGAGTTCCTGTGGTCTTTTGGAACACTTTCAGCTGTACAACTCTGCCTTTGTTATTTTGAGTCTTCCAAGGCCAGTTCATGGTCCAGAGGAGAATTTTGTAGAGATGGTCAGACTGTTATAGTTAACCATAGTTGTCTTTTTGTTACACTATATTCCAGTTTTTAAGTAATCTAGACGGAATCCCTTTTCCTCCACCATCTTTGCAAAGCCGAGTGTGACTGCATTTTGCTGGCTTGCAATAATAGTATTTAACTTGGACTTTAGTCCACAAACTAAGCACAAACCTTTCCTGCTCAATGTTTAAATTATCATTTAGTTCTTAGTGAGTGATCTGAGTATCTTTGAAACACTTAAGTAATGTGTACTAAAGGTTTGATCATCTTGTAGTCAAGTTGTTAGAATAATTCCTGTTTACCTCACTAAAAGTGGATATAGGAAAATCCCCCTCTAAGCTTTCCTGAGTTGCAAAGATCTATTGATAAATATTTTCACATTAATATTACTGTGGCATTCTCTGTATCAATTTCTCTGGAGGGCTGGAAGAGATGCATAAGGCATGTAAGAAGTGTTACTGGTGCAGCTCATTCAGCCATTGTGCTAGTAGGGAAGGATGTTCTGCCATGCCTAAAAGTGTTCTCCTATAAAACTCTTCTCACAGCCATAGCTTGATTCCTGCTGAGTGTATTTGGCACTAAATTCGAACGGTTCATAGTGTGGGTGGGTGTAGTGTAGCATGCATGGCAGTCTGATGTTCTCTTTATGTACACAAGCATCAGGATAATTAGAGCAAGTCTTCAAAAGTGTAATCTTACTTGCAAATATGAAACTGTTACTTAAACTTAAATCTGACCCAGTGTCTCAACACCTGAACATCTGGATTCTGACCTCAGTTACCAACATGGGTGGTACTTGTGTACGTACTATTTGAGCTGAATGTGTTCTCAGCATGGCCCAGCTGCAAATCTCAAGAGAAGTTGATGAGAATTCTCTTGGTATGATGGTAGTGTAAACTTAAAATCTTAGAGTAGCTGCTTCTTTGCAGTGAGCAGCTGTGTAGCTCATTTCATAAGTGTGAGAGGACAGTTTTTTTCCTTTGAGGAGGGCAGTGTGACAGTGTGGTGTGCCTGGGACAGTCTCCCTGCTATGTGGATGTAGACTTTCCAGGTCTGATGCTGGCTCACGTTAGTGTAGCGTGTACTCCATAAAAGACCTCTCACTAGGTGATAGTTTCTCTTGCATGAATGATGCTTGGGCTTCTTTTTGGTTTTATTTTTGTAGCCCTTGCAGTAGGAACAAAGTTACATGCTTCCCTTTTAAACATAAAGCTGGTAGGTTTCCTCTTGCTTTGTACAAGTGAGGATATTTCAGTTGTTTTTTCTCTGAAATACTATTAGCAGCTTCCCTGCTACTCTATTTGACACTGACTTATTCCTTTCTGGGTTTCTAGTTTTCTGTACATAGAGTAACTCTGAATCTTAGTTGATACTTTATAGTCAGTGTTGTGGAGTTAGATTGTTGATCAGCAAATGTTCACCTGTCAATACCCGGAGGAGGGCCACTGGCACTCAAGTGATTATTGAACATTTGGGGAAGAATTTAATGTGTGAAGTTCAGTATCAAGTCAAAATTACTGTAGGCTTATTAACAAGTCAATCAGAGCCATCTGTTGTCAGTGGGGACTGCATGCATCCAGATGTGTGGGCTTGCAGGCCTTGGCTATCAGTGTCCATATCCCTTTGGCATTGTGGTATTGTAATGTAGAACTTCATCAGGACTTGAGATGCAGCAGAAATATACATGGAGATGAATCTGGCTGAACTGGGAGACAGGCTCTCTCCTCCCCTTCTCTTAGAGAATTCACCATCCCTTTTGGGAAAGGGGTGGGAAATGGAAAGGTGGATGAGTAAATGTAGAGTGTATTAATATTTCTTCTTGCAGCTGAATGGGTGAAATTGACTGAAAACAGCCTTTCAAAGTCATGGACAGTGAGAAAAGAACAGCAGTGTGATGTTTTCGGGTGGCACTGTTTCTGCAGTGCTGCTTGAGATGTGAATAGTGACAGTGCCCTGGGAAGTTTGACTTCATTTGCTTTGGTTGTGAGTCCAAAGTGATGACAGGATTTTACGTGCACATCTGGCAGCAATACCACCCTGCAAAAGTATCAAATAGAACCAACTGGGGATTTCATTGTGCTTTTTAAGATTATTTTAACACCTTGCAATGCTTGATTTTTGGATAACCTTCTAATTAAATTCGTGATTCATAAAATGTGTATATTGAAGAGAAAGAAACCAGCTTCCATCAACAGTGGCATAAGGATGCCTGATCTTTGGGCATAGCTACATTAGAGGGAGAAATAAGAATCTTGCTGGTGGCTTTAGAAATCGCTGGTTGGAAAACATTTTCACCCTGTTTGAATGAGTATGTCTCAAAGTCCTTTAAGGCAACCAATGTTTCTACAGTTGACATTATGGATGTGGTTGATTTGGTTTTCTTAATGTGTTTTTAATTTGTGGTCTGGTAGCAATAATAGCTCTAGAATCCTCTTGACAACCTTTGTAAATATGGTGGAGCTGGCAGGTTCTTTACAATTCAATAAATTCACCTGAAATAAAATTTAATATGGGTTCAGTCTTTTTTTCCTTCTACTCCCTTCCCCTTTGTCTCCTTTCCAGGGCTGATAGGTAAATAAAACTGTGACCTTCAGGGTCCCAGAACTCATCAAGCAGTCGATCACATATCATGCAGTCAGTTGGGTAAAAATAGTGTTAGAGCAAACACTGCCTCATGTTTACATGTAAAGAAGTTGGGCTGGAGGGAAATACATATCTGTTTGAGGGGGGGGGGGGGGGGCATTTGCATAGGAACAGCAAATTAAATGTTTGGTTCCAGAACAATGGAGCTAAACAAACGTTCACTGTTTCCCATGCTTGCTTTTCTTTCTAATAAGCAGCACTGCTTTCTGATGGTGTTTTTAAAATTGTAGCTTCTGGAGACAAAGCCACCCCCTTCACTCTCCAAAGTACTCTAGAGTCAAACAGAGTTGTGACTTGAATGACAAATGCAAGGAACTGCAAGCCTGCTGAGGACTGTTTCTTGTTATTGACCTTCACCCAGAAGGCCTTGGATACTGGGGTAATGGGAGGCAGTATAAAGGTCCTGGAAAAGCTGAACATTCAGGTAGAAATGGGGAAGACATAACTGTATGGCTTAAAGCAAAAGTGTACTGAAGAAACAGGCTTTTTCAAAGTTGGTCTTACGATTGTGTTGAGGGTGGGTAGGAAACAGAGCAGATCAGTCTGAGCCATTTGTGTACTGATATTTAATGTTTTGTATTTAATGTGGGAGTGTTGCCAGCCAATTCAAAGTTTTTTTTCAAAGTGTATTGGTGTTTTAAGGTGTATTCTCTGCCTTGGCTAAGTTATGCCTTAGTTATGCCTCAGATTCTTCCTGAGTCATGTCCACTGTTTTCTGTTTTGGGAAAAGACAATCTAAACACTGGCTTGGTTGAGTGCTCCCTACCTTTTTGTTTAGAAAAGGTTAGAGTGCAAGGGAGTTTGCTATGGTCAGCTTGGTCTGCACAGCCTGAGCAGAGACTGACTGTCTCTGCTTAATCACTCTTTCAAAATGTACACTTTGGGGTTTCTTTTTAGGAAATTTTTTAGTCTATGGTATTGATGGAAAGTGTCTAAGTGCTGGTTGAATACCAAACCAATCCAGCTCTGCCTCCACAAATTTGCATTCACTCTGTTTCAGAGCTACCAGTTCTCAAAGTTTGTAATAAATGGCACTTGGCAATTGCCTTGTCTGTCTTGTGTGCTGGCTAGAGCCTCTCCTCAGCCTTAAATTCCTATGGGCAGGAAAGAAAGCAGATGTAATGACAACTCCACTGCTCAAGGAAGCTCAGAGCTATGGCAGGAACAGTCTAGTGACTCAAATGGAGACTGCAGAAGGGCTTGGTGAGAAGGAACCCTGCTTTGAGCTGTGCCAAACAGGTGTTGGCTGCCTCTGCCTTGTGTTATGGTGGTGAAAGGATCTGTGGGTGGGTAAAAACAAAAGGGAGTTTGACTTCAGCATCACACAGAGGGCAGCCTGGCTATGACAGGGCACTCTTCCCTCCTACTACCTTATTAGCTCCTAGGCCTCCTTGGGGTTATTCTAGCAGAATTTAGCAGCCATGTTGTGTTCCCACCCCTAGGAAGGGGGAGAGGAGGAAGAGGCTCCATGTTCTTGCTCTTCACATTATGCTGACAGAGCAGGGGAGGGCAGCAGATACCAGGCTATGGATGTTGCTGTGCTGTGAAGTCAAGCTCAGTGCAATAAAGTGGCCTGAAGATGACTTGTTATTGCTGTTTTGGAAAGGAGGGGGCATTGACCCACAGCTCAGTCAGAGACGGTAACATAGATGCTGCAGTTACTCTGTTGGGCTCCAGAAAGCAGTTGTGTCCCTAATGGGACCCCTGGCATGGGAAGTGCTGTGTTGGCAAGCATATGCTTCATTAATATAGTTGTATTTTTCCTCAGGTCTCTTCCAGCTCCCCCTCAGCACGGCGTGTAAGCTTGAGCTGTTTCCCCGCCTTCTGTCTGGCACTTGCATGAAAGAAAAGTACTAGTACATATTAGGTAGGTAAGAAATTCTCCTAGAAAACCAGTGTGAGCCCAGTGACAGCAAATGCTTAAGTTTTGGTTGCTGTTGGCCTCAGAGGAGCCAAGCAGTATTTTGCTGTCATCTTCCAGGTTGATAATTTCTAGCCATTAGGAAGAAGCAGCACAACTGAATACCGTGGAGGACCCTGATGCTGCCAGAACTATTTAGTGGATGTGTCTGTCTCTTTCAGTTAAAGACATTTTTCCTCCTTCTTCCTGTTGCCAACCTAGCAGAAGTGTTGGAAAGGAGGAATGTGCATTTGCTATTAATCCCATAATCTAAACTGGGGATGCTCGGCTGGGGAGTTAACTACCTAGTGAATCCTACTTTCCTGACAGATGCTTGTCAGGCTCTCGGTAACTCTAGTGTACTATCATTAAAGCTGACCCACTTCTCTAGTTCAGATCTGTGGCTCTCCAGCTGTTCCTGAAATCTGCTGATTGTGCTTTCCGGGATCTGTACAGAAGGCAGTGGTACTGGCTATGCTAAGATTGAGCAAGCGGGCATAAAGATCCATAACTATCCCTAAAAAAAAAAAAAAAAAAGGCAATTGCTCTTACACAGATTGGAACTGTAGATGGACTTGCAGAAATGCAAGTGGACAACAGGCGGAGCAAGTGCATTGTGGTACGTACGTGCAGGGAAACATGAACGTCTTTACACTGCTGTGTGCATACAGGGATAGCAAGGCGTAATCAGCCTCTCGTGAAAGGCAGCATGTTTTATCTCTGCCAGTGCTGCCCTATAGTTTAACAAATGGTGTGAAGGCGATTTAGTTCTCGTGTGGAATAAGTTGCAATTATCATCTAGGTCACTTCTACAGACTGGCAATTAGTCCTATTTTTGTCTTGCATCAGCATCATAACTAGACTAGATAAATTCAGTAAGAGCCAGACTGGCTATTTGCAGATCGATATTTAGTCTGAAGAAGAAACCCCCAAAGCCCCCAGTCTTGGTCGGTGATAGTACATTAATAACACTTGCATGTTAGGAAAGGTGGGGGGGTAAGTCAGTGCTGCATGAAAAAAGGAGCTCAGCAATAAGCAGATGCCAAATAAATTAAAAAAAAAAAAAAAATTGGATTGTGCCTTGGGTTTCAGGGATCTAATTTCAAATACTCTTGTACTAATTTTCCCCAAAGGACTGTGTATTCTTCTCTCTCCTTTATCAGAAGTTGTGGAAATCTATAAGCATTTTACATGCTTTCAGATTGAACTTTAAGGTAGGCAGTCCAGACCCCCTGCTTAAACATATCTTGAAAAATGTTGACTGATGTGACTTATCCAAGCACAGTGAGTCTGTAGCTGTAGCTCTTGCAAAAAGACACCAGAAAGCAAATTGCCAGTCTTGTACTGCAAGACCCGGTATTGCTGCTTTCCCTAACAATTTAGTATGAAAAATGCTTGTTAGTGATACAAAACTCATGAGCTTTGTTTTTGCCCTTGCTGTGTGCTTCAACCTATGCCTTTAAATGAATGGTTCTTTTTAAGTACGTACACACGCATAAATTTCAATTTTATGAAATATTGTGGGAACTGATACTCAATTTTTGTCAGGCAATAACAAAGTAAAATAAACTTTCACAGGTCTCGTTTTCCCAGATGAAAGCCTTAGGAGATCTACTGAATTGGAAAGTACTTTCTTTCAATGCTGGAAATATTATGTTCTGTGCTTTCTCTTCCATGTGGTTGGCTGAAGGGATTTCCACAGCCAGCAGCTAGGAATACCTTCCATGAAGCTGTAAATCCTTCACAAGGGCTGCCGAGAAGAGATTTCTAAGACGACCTGAGAACTATTATTTCATCACCTTATCTCAGTATTGAGGATAATCACTGTGTAAGTACCTCAGTTATTGGTAACATAAGATCAAATATTCCTCTTCATTTTAAAACTGCATACCTTCTCTTATTTATAGGTAAACTTTATTTGTTTCTCAGAGTCCCTGCTACATTTCATAATTTTAATTCTCAATGCCAGATTGGGCTTGATCTGATCTCAATCACATGGTGGTTTATATAGTAAATGAACTACTTTTGAATATTAAGTAACATATGTTGGCAATATCAGATGCAGAGACATATGCAAATAATGATTATAAATACACAGTTATTTTTATGCATATATAAATGGATATTTTTTATTTTTCTTTAACTTTTCTAAAAAAATTATAACTATTTTATATTATTGTCAGTCCTATGCTCTGTATGTCCTTTTTCATGTCACAGTGTTAAGTAGGTTTCACGTTAGTGTACAAGTCTGAATTCACTATTCTAAAGTGCAGTATGTAAAGTAGAAAGTGTGATCACCACATCAGCACTTCTGATCATTAAGCTTGGTTCCTTGTGCTCAAGTCTGGAATTTGCTTATAAAGCGCTAACATGTTTTGGTGGCAAAGTTTGTATTTTTAGCTGAAGAGAAGTACAAATATATTTTGCACTTGAAGTTGGGCAGAGTTTCTACTTAATAGATCTCAGAACTGAAATTTCAGGCACATCAAGTATCCTCTTAATTCTTTACCTTCCTCAGAGTATCAGAATATATGATTATGGGGGTTTGATTTGTCAAGAAAGATGGTTGAAAAACAATTTTGAGGCTTCCCTCAGGGAATTAACTAAATATGTGCTCTATCAATGCAATTTTTTAGCAGCACAGGAATTCTACATTTTGATTTTTCTTAAATTATGGCTCTAAGTGTATCAAGTTAATTAAATTCTGTAAGCAAACTATTATTCGTTAGGAGGCTAGGCTAGGGATTTTGGTACTTCATTCAAAGTTAGGAGTTCTGGATTCAGTTTTGCCATTGGCTCCTCGTCACAGGCAAGTCACTTATTTTTCCCATCTGTGAAATGGGGACCTCAAAACTTCACGGCCTTATATGGCTGTGCCACTTTCATTAGGAGCTGAGATGCTCCAATATACGACAAGAGGACTTGTTCCGTTTGATGTGGAAGTTCCAGCATAGGGTTTGCTTCAACAATGCAGCTCTTGTGTCAGTGCCTGAATGTGAGCAAAGCTCCTTTTGAAATACTTTTATGCACTTTTGAGAGCAGTTGCCTACAAGTGTTTAGTAATGTCAGTGTTAAGATGAAAGAAAACCCCACCAAAGTCTAAGAACCTAACAGTTTGCGGCAGAAGTCTCCTGTCATTTCCATGACTAAATAGATGGGCCTGCCAGCATCTCTCTTCTTTACAACAGTTCACAAAGGTGCTGGTAAAATCAAAACTTTGTTAACATTTAGTATAATACAGGCAGTTTTAGGCGTAGGCTTGAACTGCCAATATGAACAGGGTTCTCCCTAATGGGTGGAGTGTTGTTGCCTTTCTTCTGGCTTTCAGTTCTTCTGGCAATGCCCTTGCAGCGGTTATTGTTGATGTGGAAGAAATCTCAGCGATTCCCTCTTACTTCTGCAAAGGACAGCCTTGCAGTTGTGTCGAGTCGGCAGTCTTACTGGAGCAGACAGTGTACTATGCAGTGGTGGTTGTATTGCAGGTAGGTACTAGGGTGGATTTCCCTAGCTGTATACCATCTTTGTACTGTCTTCTCACCTCAGGCTGGTCTATTACTAAAGATGCTCATGAGAAAATAAATATTGGTGGTATATAAAGAAAAAGAAATTGGGTCTGTATCGCCCTGGGGAAAAATGTAAATACAGTTATTTCTGAAAAGGAAGTTTATGACCTTCAATATCAATGTTTCAATAAGATTATTAACAACTATAACTGTGTAAGATTTTTCTGTGTCGAACTTTTTAATTTAGTGCCACTGAAAGTTGCAGTATTTCTTATGGACATAATTTTCATTTATTATACACAGGACTAAGAAACTGATGCCTGCAGTTACTCTTTTCTCCCTAATTCCAAATTAACAGAAAAAAAAATTTAAAATGTTTTCAGCCAACCTTAATACTTGTCTTCAGAAATACAATAATTCAATTTGACTTCAAAAGCCGTAAGATCATAGAATTGTAGAACAGCCCAGGTTGAAAGGGACGTCAAAAGATCATCTGGTCCAGCCTTTCATGGGAAAGGGAGCCTAGATGAGATAGTCTAGCACCCTGTCCAATTGCATCTTGAAAACCTCCAGCGATAAGGACTCCACATGTCCCTGGGGATATTGTTCCAGTGATTGACTGTTCTCACTGTAAAAAATGTTTTTCTTGTATTGAGGTGAAACCTGTCCTGGTGCAACTTGAACCCGTTGCCCCATGTCCTCTCTGTGTGGCTCCTGGTGAAGTTGGAGCCTCAGTCTTCTTTGTAGCTGCCCTTTAAGTATTGTGGAATACTGTGATGAAGTTCCCCCTGAGCACTCTCTTCTCCAGGGAGAAAAGACCCAGCTCCTTCAGTTTTTCCTCACAGGGCAGGTTCTCCCCACCCATTTGATCATCTTTGTGGCCTCCCCTTTGAGACCTTTTGGACCAGTTTGTCTGCATCTTTGTCCGCATCTTTCTTGAATTGTGAGGACTGGATGGACGCAGCATTCCAGATGAGGCCTGAAAAGTGCTGAGTAGAGTGTGGTGATCACATCTCTATCTCTGCGAGTAATGCCCCTGTGGATGCAGCCCAGGATCCAATTTGCCTTTGCTGCTGCAGCAGCACACTGCTGACTCACGTTCAGCTTGTTGTCCACCAGGACCTCCAGGTCCCTTTCAACAAGGCTTTTCATCTAGCCACACAGATCCTAGCCTGTACTGGGTTCTTCGGTTCTGTTGTCCCAGGTGCAGGACTTTGCACTTGTCTTTATTAAACTTCATACAGTTCTTGCTAGCCCACTCTTCCAGCCTATCCAGGTCTCTCTGTAAGACGGATCTCCCTTCTGATGTGTCCATCTCACCACGCTATTTAGTGTCCTCAGCAAACTTAGTGAGGGTACTTTCGGTCCCATTGTCCAGATCATTTGTGAAGATGTTGAACAGTGTGGGGCCCAGTGTCAGTCCCTGGGGGACCCTACTTGTGACAGGCTGCCAGTCTGAGTAAAAACCATTGATCATCACCTTCTGAGTGTGGCCTGTGAGATGATTTCCTACCCATCTTGCAGACCACCTATCCAATCTGTATTTTGCCAGGTTATCCTGTAGAAGGCTGTGGAAACAGTGTTGAATGCTTTGCTGAAGTCTCGGTAAACAATGTGTACTGCTCAAGATATAAGTCTGGATTCTAACCTGGATTTTACAAATATTCCAGAAAGTGCCACCGATTCTTTTAATAGATACATCAAGCTGCTTTGAAATGACAAGGTCTTATACCTCAGAAAGACTTGGGGGGGAAAAAAAAAAGAACAAATTATCCCGTAAATCCATTTTATGTATATACTCAGTACCTCCTGTTATGATTAGTCTTCTGCTGTTGACTAATTCTAATCTGAAATTGTCTGTGCTGGGATCAGGCCTACAACATTCAGGTTCTCCCTGTGGTGCAAATCTGCAGGAGGGCAAAGTGGGTAGCAGTGGAAATTACTGTATAAGCTCCAGCTCAAGTTTAAGTGGACTGTTTTGCTTGTTAGCATGGTAGCAAAAGTAAGGATCACCACTTTGTGCTTGATAATGCATGTCAATTGCCGTGTTCAGTAAATCGGCAGTAGAATGAAGTTGTTAGGGTTTTCCAGATGAGGAGATACTCCCAAAGTACTCTATCTCCAGTCTTCCTCTGCTTCCTTATTTAGCTTCTCTGTCCTTCCCTTCTGCCACCTTAGAACTCAAAATCCAGAGGAGCTTGGATTTTGGTGCTGATTTCTCAGCTTGGAAAGCATTAATCGGATTTGGTCAGAATCCACCTGAAATGCTGACATCTTTGTTCAGAACAGGGCATAAATGAAAAAAACACCAGCAAGTGCCAAAACCATTTCCGTAGAAAGCTGCTGTCTGCACAATAAAGAAATGAATGCCGGTTGGTTGAAAACTCATGTGGTCCTTCATGTTTGTTTGAGAAGAGTCACCACCTGGCTCTCGGTAGATTCCTTTGGCTACTGTGTTTCTTGCATCTTTGCAGGCTTGCCGTTCTGCCCCATCCCTTGACGTGGCCCAGCCCTAAACTTCTATATCCAACCACATAGTGCCTTCTCCGGCAGCTCCCGTGCCATATACCTCCATGACACCTTCCTCAACAGTGTGCCCTGCTAGTTTCAGAGCTGCTTATAAGAGGTGCTTAGATGGGTGGAGACAGGGTGGAGTGTGGAATAGGTCTGAGAGGGAGACGTATCCAAAAAGCCTGAGAAATGCTGTGCTGAGGTATGGATTTCCAGCTGGATCAAGTTTTATATTTTACAGTCCTGTCTGCATTCCTGTGAGATGCACAGGGGAAAATGAGGATTTTTATATTTTAACTGGAAAAAGCCACCCACCTGAGAGAAACATTGTTTCCCATTTTCCTCTTAATAATTTTTCTCTGCTTGTTTTGTTCTTGCTGTTACTCCAGTGAAACTCTCTCTCCCACAAGTGGCCGCTCACGCACAGCAGTTTTTCATAGCTGACAGTGGAACTACTTGCGTAGCGGGAGCAATTGGCTGTAGTAGGGGGGTGCTGTGACCTGATCGGCTGTTGCAGTGTGTTTCTGTTGTGCGTGGGCTCAGCAGTGTTACATGACAAATGATTTTTTCACTGCTATGGCTTGCCAAAGACTTCAGTTTGTGCCTTCACCACCTTTTGTTAGGGGTGACCCTAAAAAAAGCATCATACTAACTGACAGGCACCACTTGATGTCAATTCCTTCAGGGTCCAAGGGTAGTGTGCCAGGAATGAAGAGGAATTGGTTGAGTTAACAAAGGGAAAAATCGATTACAGAAATATTAGGGGTGCTATATTAGATATGCCTGTAGTCCCAAAAGGATAAGCTAAGGGCTGTCAAAACACTGCAATCTATTTTCCAGTTTTATGTAGCTTTGCATTCGGTTTTCATGGAGATGAGAAAAAAGGCTTCACAAAGCCTCATTGGTTGGTCTTGGTTTAAAAGGTGCTTAATAGGTTTGCCTCCAATGTCCCTATATTTAAGCATTACACACAATGATTTCCACTGTACTCAGCATTTCTGAAAAACCAGGTCCCTTAAGGAGTTGTCTAACTGGATGCAGAGTGCGAATAGGTGATCTTGTGCAGCTCTCTGAGACAGCGTGGGGGGGAAGGATGAGGAGAGAAAGTGCCGTTGCCGTGCAGGTCCAGTTGCTCCACAAGTGCTTAGCCCTCGTGTGTTTAATGTGTCTGCTGATGACAACAGAACTCCTGATTGAAAACACAATAGTGGATCTATTTGGGGCTTTTGCCCCAAGCTACTGGGGCTTTGAGCAACCTGGTCTAGTGGGAGGTGTCCCTGCCTATGGCAGGGGGGTTGGAACTCGATGATCTTCAAGGTCCCTTCCAACCTAAACCATTTTATGATTCTAAGATTCTATGATCTAGCTCTTTGCACTCACATTTTGCTGTGTTCACCTTGGTTATTATAGCCTGGGATCCCGATCCTTGTTTTCCTTGCAGTAAATGGTGGAAGTCCTGCTGACTGCAGAGGGAGAGGACCAGGCCCTCTTACAGACTCTTTTTCCACTGGATGCAGAAATAAAGCGTCAGACTTTGAAATGCAACCTTCATATCTTGTCAGCGTGTTTCTTTCCAGATTCCTGGGAGGGCCCTTAAAGACAGCAGCGCCGATGGACAGACAGGAAGAGGGATAGACATTGCGAAGCGTGAATAATCCTAAATTCTAGCCTGGTTGTTCACCTAATGGAGCTCTGAGTAATAAAATGAGGTTTCTGAGAAAGCTTGAGATTTCTACTCTACCTTCTGTTTACAACAGCTTTATGCATTTTGGTTTTTGCGTGTGCTTAGAAGATTAATTTATTTTTAAAATGGAGTTCCCTGTCCCTTCACTCCTGCGCGTGTGGCCCCAGCACCCCAGTTGCCGCTGTAGCCTTTGTGAGAGCCACCCCGTGATCATGTCAACAGTGACCCAGTCTGCAGATGTACTGCTACTTGGAGAGAGCAAAAAGAGGTTTTGTATGGGCCCCTGTAGATGAGTGGATAGCACAAGAAACAGCTTCGTGGTGTACTGAGCAGGAGAATGGAGAGAGCCAGGGGCCACATCTCCCACCTCTGCTACCAAAATCACGGTCTCCCCGTTGCAGTAGTGTGGGCCTCAGTTCCGGCAGTAGAGATCCCTGTGGACAGACCCCTCCCATTGCTTGCAGCACTCTGGCACGGAGTTTGTTTGTTTGTTTGTTTGTTTGTTTGTTTGTGTAGTTGTAATCTGTGGGCAGTGATCCTTTCCAGGAGGGCTTCTTCAGAGGTAGGATTTGCAGGGGGGACCCAAACTGCCCCTAGGAGTCAGACACCAGGAGCCATGATGAAAAAATCCGTATTTACTCTATTTGTGCCCCCTCTTGTTCTTACCGCAAGAACTGTTATCAGCATTTACAGTGTAAAAATTGCAGCGAGAGTAAAGCTCAGAAGTCTTTGGTGGCAATTTATGTTGCAGTTGGTAGAATCACGTCATAGGTGCCAGCCAGTATCTCTTCAAGAGCTCATTCATACAAGTACAGGAATGTGCAAAACTGGCCAGTCTGACTACTTCCAGCTCTGCAACAGGCACGAGCATCATTCTCACAAGTCTTTGTAATGCTGTTGCAAATGGCCCAGGACTTTTTCAAGTTAGATTTAAACAACTGTGATACAGAGTTAGATCTGGAGGAAGAGTTCCTGCCTGTTGCGATGCGGCATGTTCCTGATGACACTGTTTTCTTTACCAAGGGGGACTGATGGGACAGGCTTTACCTCACCACCTTGTACACGTCTGCAGTATAAATATCCCCACTCGATCAAGGCTCTCCCTTGGCTCCTTTTATTGACAAGAGAGACTAGCGGGCCTTTTTAGGATGTGAGTCATTTTAGACATTTCATTTAGGTGAGATTAATGGTGGCTTCCCACTATTTGCTTCTCTCCAGTGACTCAGAGAGCTCTGGTCTGACTAGACTTGATTTAGCATGTGTTGTACAGAAGCCTGTATCTGCACAGAGGCATCACCCTGCCTGATTAGACCTGGTTTCTTAGCTGCAGAGTTGATTTTGATAGGTGATACGCATAACATGCACACAAAACCATAGATGGGTGTGTTTACGCTCTTGTTTTGTCATCTGCCCCAAAGCTCGATTTTGCTGTCCATGAAGACAATGACCTGGCAAACTTGGTCTCATGTACAGCTACAGCTTCTCTTCCACCACATCCAGGGCCATGGGGACAGCTTCCAACCTCGCAGGCTGATACCCTGCCCAAAACCACCCTCAGGGCACGTCTGCAGGCTGCTGGTCTGTGCTTGCTCCTCGGCTGCAGCGCGGGCAAACACACGGTGCCAAAAGACATCTTGGGGACATGATACTCCTCCTGGTTTCAGGCGTGATTGCACAAATCAGAAGAATTATGTTTGGATAAATACAGTGTGACTCAGGAGAGAAACAGATGCACATTTTTTCTTAGAAAGTCAAATGCTTTACAGGACTTTGTTTTTCATCTGCTGTAGTCCCCAGCAGATCCTGCTGGGGACACAGGTCAAGGCGGAGGGGACTGGGCTCTTTTATCTCATTATCGGAGTGTTAAATATTTTACAGAATTCTGATGTTGAAAGCTGTAATCTGAACGGTTGAGAAAAAGTTCAGACCTGCACACTTAGCTTCCAGAAAATGCCCACATGAATTTCTCTGATTAAAGCAGAGCAACCACAAGGGAAGTTCTCAGGACAGACAATTTCAAATTCTAAATAGAAATGTAGCAGGAAATTAAAGTAAAAAGGAAAGACCTATGACCAATACCCATAAAAAATCACTTGACCAGTGTCTAGATTTCAGCTGCATAACAAATCTAGGCAAACCACCAAGAAATATGTATTTGTTATGCTTTTTCAGTTATGTTTCTCAAGCTCAAACCACTTGAAATAAAGAAAACTGACTCAGGAAATTACTGTGTTAAGGTTTTCATTGATGTAATTGTAACTGTAAAACATATTTTACAGTACTAACGTCAGCATCTGATCATTGCTTTGCAGTCAGTATAATTGGGTGCATCTGATAATTAAAGGCTCAATCCTGATCCCATTGATCCTTGAAGAACTGCTCCCTTTATGCTGCCGAGCTTGTCGGCAGCTGCCTGTATTTGGTGTGTATGTACAGGTAAGGCAGATTTCAAGTGATGAAAGCTCCAGTCTTCCTGACAGCAGTGTCTCAATAGTCTCTTCAGTGATTTTGGTTTTGGGAGACGGTGGATACCTACCCAACGTTAATGAACAACCATTCACCAACTGTCCTGTTTCAATCCGTGACGTGACTTTACGAGTAATTTCTTACAAGTTAGAGGTGAGTCTTCAGGTCACTAATACTCTGGATCTTTTGAGTTCGCAAAACCTGTATGGCAGTGCTGCCACATGCACAGCACCACTAAATGGGACATCCAGTGACCTGAAAATACGATGGAAAGAGAAAATTATACTTAGCTCTGTTTGTAATTCTGAGAGAACAAATAATATAATTGCAAACTTACAGTCTATTAGGCTTTCTTCTCAGATTAATATTTCCAGACATTCAGTGCTAGAAAATTTTTAAAATGAAAATTCTAGACTATAGTGGGTGAGTGCATGCATATATATAAATACACACTCTGCCATATATGTGACAGTATAACAGTGATTGTAATGGAAAATCATACATCCTGAGAACACTATTGTTACTCCATTAAAATTGCCTGTTTTGTTGTGTTTGCACATGGTGGCTTGATGTTATTTTGAGTGAAAAGTACTTAACTTTATTTTTTTTAAAAAAACCCAAAGCTTTTTAACACTTTCCATCTCCCTACCCTAACAACCAGAGATGAATAGGATTTCTTAAAACTCAAAGGATTCTTTTCCTTTTTTTTCCCCTCTAGGCTAAGAACAAGCATGAAAAATGTCAAAGGAGGTAACAGATAATTATCTCTGTGTATGCATATATGTAACAGCATACACATTTTTACATTTTATATATAAGAATCTTCCAGTGTGGCAGTGCAGGGTTTCTAAGGGGCTGTACCATGCCAGCCGTAGCAGTACCACCAGTCGCTTCCCCTCCCTGAGCATTATCCCATCACTTTTGGGGTGGAGAAGCCGGGAGCCGAGCTGGAGCTCTGCTGTGGTGAGAAACAGCTGGCAGAAGCCCCTTGAGCGTTAGCACTTGCTTGCTTTGCCCTTGAGCTCAAATAACTGTTTCATTGGCCTCCCAGGCAAGCTGTGAGTCCCCTTTGTTTCTCCAACGTGGAGGGGATGAGAAGACCCTTAAAGAGTCTCACACGCATATTTTTTTTTGCTGCTGCTGATCAGAGAGCTGTTGCTGTGCGCTGGAAGGGGCTGGGATGCTTCCAGGAGCGGTGGGTTCCTGCATGTACATGGGAACGAGCTGAAGAGCGCCTGCAGCAAGGTGGGAGGATTTATTCCTTTTACTTTTTCAATATAGCTAGATAAATACAAATGAAAAGTAACTGAGCATGTTATTCTCTTAAGTCCCTCCTGGCCAGGAGGAGTGAGCTAAATAACACAGACACTTCTTTGAGGAGCAGAAACAGGCGGCTCTATAGGGAGTCAGTCAAATCTTGCTTGCGTGACATCTTTT
The DNA here is from genome assembly GCA_008711295.1 of Anarhynchus alexandrinus. Classification (NCBI taxonomy): domain Eukaryota; kingdom Metazoa; phylum Chordata; class Aves; order Charadriiformes; family Charadriidae; genus Anarhynchus; species Anarhynchus alexandrinus. The sequence continues at coordinate 3,246,729 of VUYV01000094.1, read as the reverse complement.
GCTGAGATTTGTGAAGATTTCATCTGCTTTCTAAACATGTTCGTAAGAATTCCTCTCCTAAGTTGGTCTCTTTTCTGTTCTCCTCCCATGGAGTATTTATGAAGCGGCTTGGGGGCTGCTTCATTCAAAGTTAGAGATTAAGATCACAGGTAATTAGGCCCAACTTGTGAATCCTCCACCCTTGCGGGAACTTAAGGGGGTTCAAAATGTATCAGAGACACAGGCATGGTGCATGACTGACAATCCCGTTTTCTACATAAAATGAGGCAAAAAACTTGTACGTGGAGGTAAAAAGCATTTCCCCAAAGACCGTAAGACACTGAATACAGGTACTGCTTCCCCATGTACGACCCTAAAGGCAGTATAAAGTTTGCCAGTGAGAATCCAAGCGAACAGTCGGAAACCTCATCTCGTTATGGGTACAGACGCTTATTGAGATAAAAGAGATCATAAAGCAGTTTGAGGGCTGCAAACTGCCTGCTGCTGCAGAAAGAGCAGTCCTCCTACCATCTCCTGTGTGACTTGGAAATCTCCCATCTAACCCCGCAACAAGCCTAGCCGTGCTTAGCTCTAGAAAAAGCAGGCGGGAGGAAGCATATTTCAAAAAACCAGCATGTGCTACTATTGTGAGGATTTGGTTAAGTTTTTTTTCTCTTAGAGCATTTCAGAAGACAAAAGTGTTTTTTCATGGATAAAAAAAAAAAAAAATTAAATGAGAAACCACAACTTTGGGGTACAAATATTTTGTTTATAAAAACTGGAAGTGATTTTGGGAAGTGGTTTTTAAAGATTCTTTTTTAATAGAAAATGGTTTTAAGAAAACAGGAGAAAACTCAGTTTTAAGTCCACACTGCTTTGTCCAAAAGGAAAACATTTTGTGAGAGGAAAAAGAGAGGGAGAAAAAAAGCTTTTGTAATGTCTTACAAAAATACTTGGCATTTTTTGAACATTTCTATGTCTTTGTTTGCATCTTGCTCTGCCTCTTAATTGTCGTAATTTAGCCTTCCTCAGATGCAATATTATTTATGAAGGAATTTTGTTAAATACGTCATACTCTCAAAGGAAGGTGGCAAAGAGGAAGGTTCCTGTTGCAAGACAGCATTCCTAGGGGCAAGTCACTCTGCTAAAGCTCTCTGAAAGGCAGATAAATATGTTATAGGAAGAACTTCATCCCACAAAGAATGTTTGCAGTGGGTTGTCTTTTCCTTGCTTAAAAGTACGGCGTATACATCATCTTGCCAAATCATTGTTCTCATGTCAACTGCTTTCCATGTTGAGAAACTGCATATCTCCGTGCAAAATTGCAGCTCTCCAAAGGCAGCTGAAGGTTCAGGATGGCACTGGGTTATGGGGTGGAATAAGTTGCTGCTTCTACACACGGGTATGGTTGGGGAGGAAGGTGACTTTTTCTCCATACGTTTCACCAAAGAGTCACTCAAATTCTGGGTTGTCAAATAATGGGGAGAAATGATCCTCGGTGTGTGATTTACTTCTAACATGAGACAGTCTCTGTAGGCACTTATAGCTTTCTGTGTTAGTAGATTTGATTACTATGTGTCCTGTTGTTTTGTTTAGTGGGACACACAGGCAGCAGAAGTTGACAACAGGGCCAATAATTAAGGTTGCCTAAAATTAAAAAAAAATAAAAATTAGACTTGTCTAGGTCCTATTTTCACTTGTTAATATTTTTGTTAAACTTCAGCCCTGCAGAACAATACTTTCTACACCAGAATTCTTCCTCAGAATGGAGTGTCAAAAGCCAAATCACAAAGGGCTTGCTGAGTTTCCAGTTCGGAAATAAACCATTTTTGCCACTGTGAAGTCTCAGGAAGAAGGATGAAAGGATGCAGTTTGCCCTGGAAGTGGAGGGACTGGAAGGCAGGTGGCAGCAGGGTCAGCAGTTAATGACTGAAAGGGAGGTGACAACTGAACTGCAACTGAAGCAGAGAAAGTGGGGCTAGAGGAGCCGGCACAGATCCCGAGACTTGGCATTCATTTTCTCTTGGCCACCAAATGGCCTTAAAATGAGTTTTGTCCTTCCCTTGGATGCGGTCCATGTTGTCTGCCTCCTGTTGGCGCAGAGCCTAGCAGTCCTAGGTGTGCCACAACACTGAGGGCTTTCGCCAGACATGGCCTATGGTATCTGTGTTGGTCTTATGGGCAGCTTGAATGGAGATGACTGTAGATCCCATGCATCCTTGTGACAGGTGATATCTGGGCCTACATCAGTCATTTATCAGCTCTTCATGGGTGTAGGAAGCTGATACAGGAGGGACGTGATTATGAGCGAGCTCTGAAGGCCGGTGTCTTCTTATAGATGTCTGTGTGTATAAAACACAGGGCGCACACCTCCCCATGCAGAGCAGACAGGTTGCTTCAGAGCCAGTGCTCTGGTGGTGTCTTTGACAGTAGGTGACATGGGCAAGCAATGAGTTTGTTCTTGGATGTAGCCTTGGGACTGCTCTCACGCAGCAGTGTAGATGTGTCTTCAGAGCACAAGCAGCAGCTACTTTGTTAGCTTGTGTGGTTCGTGTCTTGTGCTGGTTTTGGCTGGGATAGAGTGAATTTTCTTCACAGTAGCTGGTAAGGGACTGTGCATTGCATTTGTGCTGGAAACAGTGTTGATGATAATTCATGGATGTTTTAGTTATTGCTGAGCAGTGCTTACACAGAGTCAAGGCCTTTTCTGCTCCTCAAACAGCGAGCAGGCTGGGGGTGCACAAGAAGCTGGGAGGGGGCACAACTGGGACAGCTGACCCCAACTGACCAAAGGGATATTCCATACTGTATGACATCATGCTCAGCATTAAAACTAGGGAGGAGGTTGGTGGGGGGCGTGTGCTGCTCAGGGACTGGCTGGGCATCGGTTGGTTGGTGGTGAGCAATTGTTTTCATTTGCATCATTTCTCTTTCCTTTTATCTCAACCCATGGGTTTTCTCACTTTTAGCCCTCTGATTCTTCCCCCCCGTCTCGCCGAGTGGGCGTGAGCGAGTGGCTGTGTGGTGTTTAGTTCCCAGCTGGGATTAAACTATGACACTGCCATAGATCTAACGCTGTGGGAAAACAGGAATAAGCCCCATCAGTGGCTTTAACTGTCTACACTAACCTGCGTCTGCCAGACAACCTGCAGAAAAATTCACTCCAGCACCAGTAGCTCCTGTCCCAAGAGACACTGCAGTCCTCCAGCTTTCCTACCTAGCTCTCTCTGAACTGACGTTATTCCATGCTAGACCCTCTGTGCTGGTAATATCCAGGAGGACTTTTATTAATGACTGAAAATGGCATTTATTCCTGCAAGGGAGAACCAACAGCGGCTACACAGAGGTGCCTTTCATGCCTTCAAGCCAAGAACCAAGGCAGCTTCCTGCCATGGGGTTGCAGTACGTGAGGTGTCTGTGTACTGCTAATAACATAAAGGGAGAGAGCTCTGCACAGCGGGGCTGCTCTGAAGAAAAGTGGTTTCACCACCGAAAATTACTGTTCGTCAGGAAACAAAGCCAGTAGGAGCGTGGTTTGTAAAGGTCACCTGAAGCTCCCAATAACAGCATTCTTGAAAATGGGAATTAGAAAAGAAATAGGTGTCAGGAGCCCATCTCAATTTGAAGAGCTTCAGCATATCAGTATTACCCAGGGAACTCTCCCTAATTTTTGAGTATTGCTCAGGTACTTAAAGCATGACTCTGACATTGCTGGAATAAGCCTAAAAGACAAGAAATCTGTCCGTGGTTTTCTGAAGCTTTCAAATGAAGTTGTGCCGTCTCAGTTCTGAAACTCACGTTATAGTACTTGGTCATACCTTCTACTATCTAGATACTCTTGCTCCACCTAGTGAGTAAATTTATTGCTCATCCTGGCTTAGTTTTGGCTGTGGAGAGGGCCTGGGGAAAAGTACATAATTTATGAATTTGACCTATGCAAAGACGGGAATTACCCAGGAAGATTCTAGGTTTCATTTTGTTGGAAGAGTAAGAACGACAGTGATTTTAGCTTACAGCTGCTCATTGACATGTCTTCTAAATTCTTTTTAAAAGACTTGAGGGTTTTTTTAATGAACTTTCCCATGAACATCTATTTATGTTTATATTTAGTGGGTGGATTTACTTGTTATGTGAGTCAATTGGGGGGGAGGGGGACGAGATAAAATGAAAAAAGTTGGTTTAAGTACTTTAACTGTATCTGTTACAACCCATCTTTACTGTTCTTGTTCAGCAGCCAAAACACATTCCTCTCTTATAAAAGAAGGAACACAAGGGCACCAGCTCACAGATCTTTAGTGCAATAAAGCCATTTCTGAGGCCTATGTGAGGGGCCGCATCCTGCTGGGCACTGATGAGAGAAGAGCAGGGACAGGGTGTGCCAGCATAGAGATGATCAGGACCTGCTCTGGTGCCTGCTGAACCCCTGTTAAGCTCAGAGAGTTCAGGATTTGCCCCTTCCTTCTTCTGTCCTGCCTTTTCTTTCTACTTCTGAGACCATCTTGCCTAACCCTTGCCAGACACATCTCATGCCATATTCCCCCTTTTCTTTTTCCCTTTTTCTTTCCAGAAGACATTCATTAAAACTATGAGTGGAAAGCAGGAAGGGGGGGGAAAAAAGGGGCCATGGCATTTTTTCTAAGAGTTTGTTTTTGGGGTGCCATTTGATAGTCATGGAAGAAAACTGCTCTTTTCAACTGGCTGCGGGTGAGACCCAGGGGTCCGGCAGCCCCCCTTGGTGCACCCCCCAACCTGACCTGCACTGGGCACCATCCTCACCCTGCTGCTTTCTCTGCAGCCCGGCTTGTGCCTTACAGTCCTGCCAGGCGTCACAGCCTTCTCTCGCAGTCCCCGTCATCCTGGCTGTGGCTGGTGGCCATGGCCAGTGAGGTGACCCTGCTGTCACGGTGCCCAAAACTGCTGCTGGGCTCATCTTCCACCACCTCTTGCCTGAGCCCACAGGCTGTGCATGACCAGGCTGGAAGAAGCATGCCTGAGACCCATTTGCTCTGTCTGAACATGCATGTGGTTTATGGAGTGGTGACAATGCGATGTGCGTGTTTCAACCAGATGTGATGACTATGTAGCATGGTAGCAGCAGGGACACTTGAGTGCACAGTAAGTGCCATTTTCTTTGGGTAGAAGTTTCCTAATTTTATTTGAAAACTCCTGTTATTACTTCTGAGTTTGGTTAAGCTCATGTAATAGATATATATATATACCATATATTAAAATATATATGTATATATTCTGAAAACATACAAGCTGAAGACATAGGGCTTCCATGGCTAACTGGATTTTCTGCTTTTAAGTGAAAACATTTTTTTTTTAATTTTGAAAAAAGATTTAATAAGGAAAGTTCCCTTCCCCCACCAAAAAACCCGTAAAAAGATGTCAGTACTGTTTTGTGCCTGTTAAGGGCAAAGTTGTACAAGGCTTATAGAGACGATCTCAATACGTTTGCATGGCCTTGGCTGCCTTGTTTATTGGTCCAGCATCAACAGTGAGCAACTCATATAGCCATCTACAGAGGGCCTGATCCAGCTGTTCCCTCTATATGGTGCTCTGTGCTATTAAATATCCTTGGTATAATTCTTTTGCACAGTACTGTTTTAATGTTTTCTTGAACAATAATAAGATGTTATTTTCAGTGGTGCCTGGTGATAGGACAAGAGGGAACGGGCAGAAACTTGAACATAGGAAGTTCCATCTTAACATGAGGAGGAATTTCTTTACTTTGAGGGTGGCAGAGCACTGGAACAGGCTGCCCAGAGAGGTTGTGGAGTCTCCCACTCTGGAGACATTCAAGACCCGCCTGGACGCCGTCCTGTGCAACCTGCTGTAGGTGACCCTGCTCTGGACTAGATGATCTCCAGAGGTACCTTCCAACCCTGACCATTCTGTGATTCTGTGATTTTTAGAAATTCTGGGGCACAAGGGTTGGAAGCAATGGTAAAGGAAGTCTGTTCCCATATTTACCTTCCCCAGCACAGAATGCGGTACTGGGAGCCTGCCTCGTAGAAGTCTGATGGTCTTACTGGTCCAGTGTCAGCCTGAAGGACTCTCAGGACCACGGTGAAGGAAATATATTGGTCCAGTACATTGTGCTGTGTGTCTATCATGTCTGTCACTATCAACTGTATCTGGGTGCTAATATCCTGCTTTTCTGAAGAGATAAAAATCCAAGATCTTGACAGCGAATGCTGAGTAACACCCAGGTGACATTTGCTGCAATGTTTGTCCTGGAGTGGTGTCTTAGCCAAATTTCAGGTCAGGTGGTTGGTTTGTCTTACCATGCAGCTTTATACTGACAGTGCTTCTTGGCTTCTTCCATTTTAAATAGTTATTTTCAATATTACTGGCAATTAGATCCCCTCACTGTTCTGCTTATGAGCTGGCTTAGTTAATTTGTGAGCGATACAGTCCCTATGGACATTGCAGTGGAGGTAAAGGAGGTCATTACTTATTTCTAAGGATCATAGCTTTTTCACTTACTTCTGAGGTTTTGTGGCCTTGCATGACCTTCACAGCTCACAGTGAATATGTCATGTTCTCATCCTACATGCCCCCAGGTTATATAAGCCTGATTCAGGGGTTTCTACACTCTTACCTATGGATTGTCATGAACCCTGTCATATTTAATGCTGTCATCAAAAGCTTCAGATTTGCACATCTGACCTAGTGAGCAGAATAGCATTTGCAGGTAAAAAGATAACGAAAATCAGAAATTTGCTTAAGGGAAATCAGAAAATCTGCTCAGGATCTGCCTTCCTGAGTTAAGCAATTGATACAGAAAGGCAGAGGGAAGGAACAGAGATGGGGAAAACTTCTGGATTAATTAGAAATTGTAGAAATCTGACAATCAAGTATTATTTTTCCTAGGAGGTAAAGCTAAATTCATTCAGAGGGCAAAAGACAGGCTGTGTAAAGTAAAGTGACTGACTGCTGATTTTTTCACCCCGTAGAAGAGGAATGGATATGCTTCGGTGAAAAACAGCAAGGAAAAACCTTCAAAATATCAGACTGCCACAGCATTCTGCTGGAGTACAGGAGTTGGTGGGAACCCTGTGATGATCTGTGCCATGTGTGACCAGTGCTGCCCCCAGTAGGGTCTTTAATTGTTGCCATGGGGTTCAGACAAAGGTCAAAGATGCTCTGCTTGTATTAAGGAAACGGGACAATAGGACTGGACTCAGAACTGCTTTTAAAAGACAGAAAACTGTCCTGAGAGCTTTTGGTATTTAATTCATCAGTTTACCTAACAGATAACCAGGCATTTCCTGTCACGAACACAACCAAAGGCTTTTAGCTGTGCCTGGGAAAATGTGGGTGAATTAAAGAAGCTCAAGTGGTTCCTTGACAGAAGTAATGAGAAAGATGGATTACAAGAATAGGATAGTGAATTTACAGAGTTCCTGTGGAGAAGAAAGATGTTACAGTGAGGTGGCAGCTACTGAGCAGACGTTTGGGATGGCTAATGTACAAGAGAGCAAGTAATTTGTCAAAGGCAAAAGAGACTGTCTGTCGGGCTTTTTAAAACATGCCATAGTTTCCTGAGTGAAAATGCACCAGTCGTCTGATCAGTTTTTTGAATTTCTGGTCCTTTGAAGGTTTTATGTTGGAGGACATTCACTTCCCTTGAACTGTTGTGTATGTGAATGTGGTCGGATGAGCCTGGAATTGAACCTACGCTGTAGACTACTCAAGAGCATTTTAACCGATATTTTGACCGGGAAATGAAGTGCCAAGACAGCCTCTGAGCTGTGTCATATGGTGTCTTCAGTGTGAACTAAGCTGGGTGTATCATATATGTAGGGCAAATACCAAGAGGAATTCAGGAAGAGAGAGTAGGCCAGATGCTCTGAAATGCAAGTCCCACTGAAAATCTAGCAGCAGCTTGGGAGCTCTGCTTCTCTTGTGCTGCCTGGAGTCCTGCCATGAGGGAATGGGAATCGGGGCTAAGATTCCTCTTGTCATAAAATGTCTAATCTTTCCATGGACTGCAAACTTTAATCTCATGTGGAAGACCCAATCTCTGGCCACAGGATGTTCTTTGGACTTCTGATCCAGATTGCCTGGGGAATCATTGCCACCGGGTCTGCCACTGCTCGGGTTTCCTCTGGGAGACCTCTCAGCAGGTCTCTGTCCTGCTTTCACTGACCTTCGCTGATCAGATGGAGTCACAGCCCAAATTGTCTACAGCAAATCGGTAGTTGGCAGGACCCAGTTTAGTTCAGATTGTGCTTTAAAAAAAAAAAGAAGAAAAACCCCCAGGTACTTTGCTTTTCTGTTTTAGTATCCTTAAAATCCATTTTAGAAAAAAAAAATGTATCTAGAGACTTTTCCCTACAAGTTCAAATGCACTGTATGGAATTCGATACACTCAGTAGCCAAAAGGCCAAAAGATGCATTAAATTGAGATGGTATATGAATTGTCACCTGAGGCCCCTACCTTGCACCCTTTGCTGCTGGGGCAGGGGCTCCATTTCAGCTCCAGCCTGGGCACCAGGTCTAGTCTGAGCCTGAGCCATGTGGAAGGTGTGTGGGTCTTCAGCCCTGCCACCACCCTGTGTCCTGGCTGGATCTTGCCCCAGTGTTGCAGACGGCCTTATCTCCAGCCTTGTGTCTGGCCCCATTTCCTCCTCACAGGACCCCCTACATGGACCCGGACTTGGTTGATCTCTCGCCCTGCCTGGGGCTGTCAATGGACCTGGTTAGTAGCCCCTAGACCTGCCCATCGTGGCCAGCCCCTGGGACTGTACCCGTTGGTGAGGGCACAGCCTGCATGGGGGTCAGCCCTGGCTTGTCCCCACTCCTGCTGCTCCTTGAGATCGAGTTAGTACCACGATGATCATTTAAGACATCAAGAGCTAATACAATTGGCTTGTAAGTTTGGCTTTTAAGCTTGAGAACATACAGTGAACGGTTTTATTCCTGTGCACTGTTTTTAAAGTCTTAAACTTGATTATGCATTTTTATTCAAATGTTCTACTCTTTCAAAGGACTAAGCAGTGCAATTCTGCCCAGGGTATTTGGAAGCAGTATAAAAGTACAAATAATATTGGCAACCCATTGCTGTTATTTTTGCAGTTTATTTTAATTAGTAACCAAACTTAAATATAATTTTTCAACTCTGTATTTTTTTATTCCAAATCTTTAATGTCTTCCAGATCCACTCCAGGTTCACTAGTCTGGGTGGTAACTGAGCCTTAATTTTGATCCAGAGGAAACTGCCGTGCCCATTTTGAGCATTCCTTATTTGCTTACTTTTTCTCTTTTATTTTTAGCTATATTTTGTGTGGCATTTCTCTCTCTGTGTGTATTTTAAAATTATTTTAGACTTTCATTTTTATGTGGCATTGATTCTTGGCACTGAGGTTAAAGTCTGGAACTGAGCAAACTATGAAATATCTGCATCAGCACAACCACTTGAAAGTCTCTGTTATGTACTTGGCCCTGCGTTTGTCAAACCTCTGCTCAACCACTGTGCAGGATCCTACATAATATGTTCCTCACCTGGGGGAGAGAGAGAAAGAGAGAGGGGTGAGAATGCCAGTCACTCATCATTTACATGTCAGCTGCAATCCAGAATTTGCCTACTGAGCCCTGAAATGCAAAGTGGTCAAAGCTTTGCCTTGTAAGTGAAACACGAAAAGCAAACCCCCCTTCTTTCTAGTATGTTCTACACCAAAGGATCCCCCCGCCAGAAATCTGTCTGACCAAGTGGAAGCGCAGCGGTAAGGATTGCTGCTGTTTTGGTCGGGTGTGGCTTTCCCTTGACGATGCCCAGGATGGGCAAAGTTCTGGGCCGGTGGCTGATACTCTGTGCACGGAAATGTCGTGACTTTGAAATCTTGTGCTTTGCATCTTCTTGGGAAGCTGGAAACACGAAGGCAAAGTCTATATGTTTAGGGAAGAGAAGTTCTTCAGTTTCCCTGTGAGACTCTGTGCTTTGGGAAAACATTAAATTAATCTTTAAAGCTGTGATGTTCCTGTTCAGTGAAGGTATTACATGTCGCAGGTAGAGGTGTATCTTAGCACAGCAACTTTGCTGATGCTGCTGCACCCTTCACACTTGAGACCAATGATCACTAGTAGGTTTTCACAGCAAAAAGAAGGTCTAACTGTAGCTCTGACAAGCCCTGGGTGACACAGACACAGCATGGGACAGGGGCCTGAGCTCAGTGGGTGTCTACTGTGTGGCTAACAAAACTGAGGAGTCCCTCAGCTGGGACTGGGGCTGTTTGCAGATGGGGGTGTGTGGGAGGCAGCTTCACAGCCAACGCAGACCCCGGGGGAGGTCACTACTGTGTCCTCCCTTCCCAAAGGCTGTGTCCTCCTCGTCCTTCCCTTCTTCCTTACTTTCTCCCACATTTGGTGGCACCGCCACCCCTCCTCTTCTCTGCTAGCTCAAGCAGCAGAGGCCTGCGCTTGTGGTGAGGGATATGCCAAAGTAATGATTTAGCCTGTAAGACTAGAAATCTTTACACCGCAAGTGCTATCTACGCAAACCCCATTTCTGAGTCATGGCAGACCATCTCCGGCAGTCTTGGGGATTAAAGCAAAGGAGCGTCTCTCTCAGGGTGCGAGGAGTCACAGGTCGCTGACTGGGCAACCATCGCAACCATATTGCCGAGCGCGTACTGAAATAGGTGCCGCCAATGCTGGTGGTCCACCACTGCTTTCTGCTTTTGCTATTGGCAGCCCTTCTTCCCCTGCGTGCCTGCCTGCATGGTGCACATGTGCGTGAAACAGCCAAAACGCTGAACGTGTGATGCGTTGCGCTGCTGGACACCGCGCTGTGCTGATGTTGATGATGGTATGTTGTTCCTTGCAGCAATGGGGACCATTTAGAAAACTGAAAAATTGCAGCTGGTATCACGGAGTTGTGACTCCAGCCCCTCGCTGGAGAGGGGGTGTCCCCGTCGTCAGCAGGGGCTTGTCCCCAAGGAGGGACGTTGACTTCTCCTTTCTCAAAGGCCTGACGGCGCAGCAAGCTCCAGCCCCCAGACCTCACCGACCCTCTTCTAAAAGCACACTTGACCAGGAGCGGGGCGAGGAGGGGGAGCAGCCATGGTGGCACAGCAGGCAGCTGGCAGCAAGGGGGCATCATGTTCCCAGAGTCTTACTTTTTTTTCTTGACGTTAAATTAATATGCAATGGAGTGTTATAGATGCTCCTTCTACATCTTAGCCACAGTTAGAGGACTTGTGTTATTAATGCCAAGTATAATAAAGATGTTTTCCAATCTTGACTGAGTTTCTGGTTCTCCCTGACATCTTGTGTTTCACTGCCCTTTTTTCCTTCCAGCACTTCTCTTTCTGTCATGATTCTTGTGTGTCTCAGCTTCCAGGGACCCTGTCCCTTTCTAGGGCTTTCTTTAGTTGGTTGCAAAGTGCATTCTGAATTTTTGCTCTTCCTTTATCAACATGTTTGCTTATTTACAGAGGAACAGTGAGGGAGTGCTTGGGGAGGATCTTTGCTTCTTCCTTTTGCTTTAATATTCTGTCTGTCATCTCATATCACCTCCTCCTTTCTGCATTGTGGAAATCTATGAGAATCTCTGGACTGATGACAGCACCGTCTGGCTCATGCCAGATTGTTCTGTCCTGTGTCCTTTGCCTTTTGTTCCTTGCAAAGCAGGAGAATAACCTGCGCCTTGCAGATTATTGGATGTGCAACAAGCTCAAATGCAGCTGGTGAATCCATGCAAAATGGAGGTATTACCCTAAAATCCAAACCAGTGCTGTTTCTACACTAGCTTCTGCCAAAAGCACCAAAGAAGCAAAGTCAGAGAATTAGAAAGGGGACATTTATAAAGTGTGGGGTGTCCATGTCTCTGTGGGGAGTGACGAGAGGGGGATGTCTGAAAAAATACTGTGGTGGAAAATGGCTTATAAAAATTCTGTGTCCTGTTGCGGACCCAAATTAGTCCAAATCCTTGTCTTTTCTTACTATTTTCTTCTTTAGTGCATAAATTGAGAGAGGGTTAAAATATTTCAAATATTTCTGAAAGATTGGAAAATCTGAAAACTTTTTTTCTGAACTTTTGATGGGGAATCTTTCTGATAATTTTTTCTTTTCATCGCTACTGACTACAGAAGCTTTATCCATGTAATAATAATGTGTGCCAGCGTAGGACCATGCCATAAACTCATGCAAGTTCCCAAGTCACTTTTGAGACCATATATAGGGATCATTCCTTTACCTCTTGGGCAGGAGGCAGGGTGCCACTTCACAGTGCCAGCTGCACTCCTCTGCAGGCCTGCAGAGGGGAAGTGAAGAAGCATTTTTCCTACTGGATGACAATGGAAAGTCTTACGCGGGCAGAAACGTGGTTACCTCAGCCATAATTTACAGGGACACCCAGGACTCGGTCTTGGAAAAGAAATGTGCTAGAGGGTGTTTAATAAGCAGAAATGTTCAGGGTGTCTGTGTAACACGTTATAGGACAATAGTCTCCCCCTTCCCTGAGAAGTCTTCAGGGGATTGATTTAAAGTAGCAATAAGCATATTGGGAGGCAGTAGAAAGTTCAAAGGACAGTATTACATGCTGTTTTCCGGAGTATTTTATTCACAGAGCATATCGGATCCTATGCTTGATGGAGCTGATGGTTGCATAAAACGTTGCTTCATGGGTCACTGGGGCCAAGGTGCTGGAGGTAACTTTGATATTAGTCTCTCTCTTTAACCATCTGTCTGTCATCATCAATAACCTTCCCAATGATTTGCCATCCAGGTTCTTGCTTGATCTCTGTCCAAAATTGATTGTTTGACATGTTAAAGTAATTCCTCAGCCATTCCTGAAGCCAGATTTGGGAGCAAAGTAAATAACACCAAATAAAAAAGAAATTTAGTGGTTTTATCTGTAAGAAAGAGGCTGGTGAGACAGAAGGGACTGCCTGAGAGCGTCCAGAGCCAGCCAACACTGTTTTAAATTGTGTCTGAGTAGAAAAATGGTCCCTGAGGAAGAGACCTCACGTGAGGCCTGGGAGACATCAGCAGCCTGCATGTGGTCAAGGCACCGGCGGGTGCCTGGATCCTGGACCCGGAGGGGGGAAACCGAGGCAGCAGGCGAGAATAGATAAGAAAGAAGGAGCATTTGCAGAAGCAAATCGGTATCTAAAGGGTTTGCTTGGCTCAACCCTTTGCCTGTTTCATTTTTCGCTTGTTCTTTTCTTGTAGACAAGGAACATTGCTCACTCCTTCCCTCTTCAGCTGTGATACTCTTCCTTATCATGGCTTGTTCCCTGCCCAGCAAGCCTCGGTGGGGCAAAATATCTTTGGGGAAGAGGGCAACCACTTTCGTGCTTACTTTATGTGAGGGTTGTTTATCAAAAGGGCCACCCTTTGAACAAGAGGCGTCCTGAGGAAGCAGGTAATACTCCATTTGGCGTGGAGTGCCACAAATGAAGAGAGACGGTTCCCAGGTCAGAGTGGAAATAATTTCATCACAGTCAAACATTTAAACTATACCTGCTAATCTTGAGCAGCTGCAGTGCTTGGTTTAAACTGATTATTATTTTCTGGCAGTGCAGGACACCATGTGGACCCTGAATAACTCTGGTGACCAGACAGACTGCCTGAGGCTGGGGGTGGCACAGCTGAGGAATGGCCAATGGTGCAGTGAGCTCATGTCTAAGCAAGCGACGGTGACCATGTTGACTGCAGTTGGAGACTCGAAGGTGAGACAAATTTCCAGTCAATGAGAGCACCACACAAACATAAGGGAAGAGTGGTCAAGACCCCAGGGGCTGCAGGGAGGACTGGATTCAAAGACCAGGTACCTGAAGGGAAAGAAGGGAGGTGGGGTGATGAAAATATCTGAATTTTGCTCCTGTTAACTTTCCACAGGATGGATGGCAGAGTACATACAGGATGTGGATGAAATGCAGCCTTGGAGACAAAGTGGTAGTAGAAACCTACAACAGGAGCAAGAAACCCTCTGCACCCAGCAGCAGCATGTGGTAGAGTGCTACCCGAAATGTCTCGTAAAAATCTTGTGTATTGCCAGGCTCTGACCAGCAAAGATGAGAGGCTGAGGGTGCCCTGTGGCCAGTGACACCGTCCATGTCCCCATGAAGAGAAGCCTGGGCACTGCCCCAGCTGCCCTGAGCACTGTGCAGCATCTGGGCCTGTCGAACGGAAGTGTGGCCCTCAGGGCAAGGGANAGGTGTCCCTGCCTATGGCAGGGGGGTTGGAACTCGATGATCTTCAAGGTCCTTTCCAACCTAAACCATTCTATGATTCTATGGTTCTATGATCTCTGCCATCTGTCGAACGAGTGTCGATACCTGATGATATGGGTGGAAACGGGGTGTTTTAGCCCTTTCTATTCCCTTGCGGAATCCACTGCGGAGTGGGTGATCTTCCAAAAAGAGAAGTATAACTGATGATATGTCCCTTAGAGGTCCAAACAGCTTCCAGTCCTGTTCTATCAAGACCAGCTGAGGTGGTGCAGAGAGATGTTTCCTAGAAAGGGCTGAGAGTCCCTCAGTGAGAAGGTGGTTTTTGTGGGATAAGAGAGCGCTAAGCAGTGAAGTGAGAACATGACAGGGAGAAGCAGCACGTAAAAGGTTTCTGTTGTCTGTTTTGGTCAGGAAAATAGTTTTGCATTTGGAAGATAAACCAAGCCCCGAGGAGAAGGAGCTGATCCAGGCTCTGTGGGTGGTGTCAGCCCTTCTCCGGTTGCAGAGATGGGCCAAGGCTGTACAATGGAGCACATTTTTGTGTGTGTTTGGACTGCTTCAAAACGCTTTTTCTTTTAAACCTTGACGTGTGCTTTGCCCCAAGGGACTAATGTTGATTGAACTCTTTCGGTCAGCTCAAAATAGAAATTTGGCCACAAGTGAGCTTGTGTGTAAAATTCACTGGTGTGCGTGGACTGGGCAGCACTGGCCTTGCCGTGCACAACGGACAGAGTGGGGCGGTGAATCTGGTACCGTTTGTTGCTGTAACTGCGGGTTTGGTGGAAGAAGAACATTTGGGGTTTTGTGCAGTTGCAGATGCCAAGCTGCATAAGTGGTTCCTCATCGGTAAATGATGTTGCAGGTAAGGGGTGTTTTAGGAGAGAGAAGCACCCACTGAGTACCCACACAGCAACGCAGGTCCTCATGCACTGCATTTATCCACCAGCTGTCTGTTTCCACAGGAATCACATGCATTAGCAGCAGCCTGCCCATATGTGTGCTGCCTAAATGAATGTCCCAGAGAGGATTCTGTACCAGGTGGGGGCACCAGGATGCCTTAGAGATAACACCATCCTCTTGAATACCACAGCTGCTGTACAAAAGTTTGGTTGACTGAAAGAGGCCTTTAAATAGGGAAACCGGTCCATGAGGCTTTGCGTTTTCTCCCACAGTGACTCAATTTTTCTGCTTATAGTATGATGAATAGCAGTTTGTCAATTTGCCAGCCCTGGTGTAATGCATCCTCGGATGAATGTTATGGGGGTTCCTTTTTCTTTTTTTTTTTTTGTGCGTTTGTTTTTTAACTACAGTTGGCAGGGTGGTAACTGGTTACTTCAAGTCAGGAGACTCAGTGGTACGCAGCCTGAATTTCTTCCTGCTTTCTTAAAGTGGTCTTGGGTATCGATGTGAAACCGCACTTTTAAAATGCCTGCTGCCCTACGCTTCTCTGTGACAGCAGTTTCTGCTATTAGAAATGTTGTAGTGTGTGTACTATAGCTACATAACTTAATTAAGAAGATGATAAGCAATTTCATTCATCCTCCATAACCAGGAGATGACAGTAATTGGCAGTTATATTAAAAAGGTGGGTTGGACTCTGACTCCTTTTGCTGCAGGTTGTAGACTGTTACAGTTACTTTCTGGAAACAGCTCATTGTTTTTCTTGGAATTTAGAGACCTAGTCAGTTCTAGACACCTGGCTGCTGTATAATACCAGATCAATTTGTGCACCTATGATAGCCCGACATCTTTCGGTTTGAAAAGTGGCTGCTGCACATTCATGAGGATCCCAGCATGGACGCATTTGGCTTGCTGTGTGTGAACAGGGTGGTTCTGCATGCTGGTATCTGACCTCCTTGATGCTGACTGACCTGAGTTGTGCTAGTACTGTGTGGCAAGACTCTTTCTCCACCATGCACAGTGCTCAGCGTTCTAGCTAATGGAACAGGAATCCAAGATATTGCATCAGTACAGGTAATACTGGATGATGCTCAATCAACACTACGGGTTTTTGTCATTCAGCTACAGCTTTGTGCATAGGTGAAAGGTGATCCAGAGCTTGCTTATCCTCCGTGCACACTAAATGAAAATTGTCCTTTATAAGAATGTCAGATGTGTTTCCTAATGAGATCTCACAGAACAGAATAAACACACTTATTTTGCGTATACATGACAAAGTCAAGAGATATGAATCTTTTTAATGTCTATACTGTTCAAGTTCAAAAGCAAAAAAAATCACACAGAGTGTGATGTGTTGCCATTTTAAAAGCTGTGAGTTAGTATTTCCATCCATTGTGTCAAAAACCTGTTGCACTGTGGGGACAAAAAACACAACCCACTGTGCTCAGAAGGAAGAACAATACTTGAACAAAGACACGTCTTTTTGTTTCTTCTGTCCTTAAGTAAGCCAAACCCGCCATCTAGAACATATTTAAGAAATCCAGCTGAATAGAGAGCAATAATGGGTGTTCACGTTGTGTTCTGTCACTTTAAAATGCCTAATAGCCTTGGCAGTCTTATTTTAGGTCATGTCATCAGGGAGAATCTGACATACAAGTAAGGAGGACCCAGCGCGTACTCTGACGTGGTGTGGGATGGATAAAGCAAGCAATCACGAGTCCCTCTGCAGCAGTCCTGCTTTATGGAGCTGGCAGAGACATACGTTCTCTACGAGTACCAGCTAAAGAGCTCAGTGCTGCTGTGGGAATTTCTCTCTCGTTTTATATTCCCCAAATCCACTTTTGGCGCCTCCAGCAACTACAGAGTTGAAGGGATAAAGGCAGCCCATGAGGGGCCTGATCCAAACCCCATGGATGTTGCTGAGAGTTTGTGCCAGCAGTGGGACTTGGTTGAGTTTAGTTGTGAGCCTTTATCTTTTCTCCATGTGTATGGATGATTTAACTACTAGTGAGTACTGTTGAGTCCCACTACCTGCCCCTTCTCCAAGGGCCGTCTGCAGGGTTCAAAGTAGTGGTTTCACCTCCCTCCCCACCCCACCCCCCCAAAGATCATCCTTTGTTTTTCTCTGCATCTATTAGCCAAAAAGACACTATCTAAAGTGAAAACACATTCCATTATTGTAGTTTTGCTCCTCGGAATGTTATGACACATCCCTCAGATATCAGCTTTGTTAACTGTCAACAAATTAGTGTCCTTTCACTCCCAGCATGTGCACTCATGGGTCCTCTTGACCCCTGCTGTTACAGAGAGCAGCACTAAGGCTGCAGTCCAGGGAATGCTCCCTTTCCTCACCTTCTGCCCCAAAATTCAACTTCTTGGCAGTTGAATGGTGGGGCAGCATTGCTGCAGCTAGGAAAGCTTCCTCTCCTTCTGTAGCATCAAGAGAAAATGGCTAGCACCAAATTCGTTTGCTGCTGCCAGCAGAACTTGAGGCAAAAAATAACAGGCCCAGTCCCAAATCACCTTGGTTATCCCTCCTATCCAGCTTTATTTCTGTTTTTTTTTTTTTTTTTTTTT